>VZRN01001796.1:24432-131028 GCA_013397935.1 Dasyornis broadbenti | reverse complement strand
TCTTCTCTTTTTTTTTTTTTTTTTATTAACACTCGTCACTTTTCTGCCAGAGTTCTCCAAAAATCGCAAGGGGAAAGCCTGACGGGGATTCTGAGAGATGGAGAGTCCCGCCCTGGGATGCATCACCTGGGGAAGTACAAAAAATAGAATGACGATGTACAGGTGATGTGCATTACACAGACTGAGCAACAACAATCCCGATTTAGAAAATTAGTAATAAAACCCCACCCCACAGCTTAAATTTGAAGATACTACTTTTGTTCGCAAAGAGGATGGCAACTTTGAAATGTTGCCAGAGTAGTTAATGTTGGGTATTTAACCAGCCCGTCCTGGTTGTACACATAGGCTTAGGTTAGATTTCAAAACAGTTCCCTTGTGCCACAAAATCTTTTCACCCTGTGAGTTAAAACCAGTTACCAAAGCTGCCTCCAAAGCTGAACTGAGACAGAGTGAATTTTGAAGAGCAGAAAAGTATATTTGGAAGGTGAGGAGGGGTTTTGTTTGGTGGAGAGGATGAACACACATCGCACAACACCTGTAGACTGCTACAGCGAACAACACCGGCATTTTACTTGGAAAACTGGAAGTTTTCCACCGCTTTTATTGGTGAATAGCAGCGCTGCCCAGCCCTGGTTGTTTGACAGATGATACACTGTTAATTATATTCTGATTACTATCTTGGCTTCTTCCTTAACACCATTTAAATTCCAGCCTCAACCTTATCTCAGCAAGGACTCAAGGAAAAAGTAGGACAGCCAACATAAAAGTACAAATCCCTCTACATCTTTTAAAACTATTTCTAACTTCTTTAAACCCAGGAGGAGCTGTTACCATATATTTGTAGAGCTTTCAGACAAGCTTGTTAACAAAACCCAGACTTGTAGGTCTCACCAAGCTCAGTTACCGGCTTTGGAAGAAAATCAGAAACCTGTAAGTATTCTGCAAGTATCTGGATTAGTTTTCTCATTTGATCTTAAACCACATCCTTACTGTCAAGTGAGAATGAACAAGAGTGTTTTCCCTGCTGCATTCCCCTGGGTCATGAGGAAGATCAAACCAACTGAGAAAAACTAATCAGGAATAGCAGCATTTTTGTTTTGACAATGCTTAGAAAGATGGCAGAGAAAGCCTGAATGAAATGTTTACAAAAATAATCATGCAAACATTAGGTAAATGCGGTGCTATTTTCAGCTTGTGCTTATTAATCATTTAAAGCAGATGATTGGAGTGCCATTTGAAAAGCATTAGATGTGCATCCTCACTAGCAGCCTGCAAATGCATTTCACTGGTAAATTCTGCGCCGCACAAAACCATCGCATCCTCCAGACTGTTCTCACAGAAATACTAAATTCCACACACAGCCACACCGAACACCGAAACACACCGAAATACCAAGGATCGCAGTGCAGAGCTCAGGGTTTAAACCTCACACGGAAGGACCGGCTCCAGTCATGTGATTCCTCACATCATAACACCCTCAGCGGGTCAGCTACTGCAGCTGCAATTAATAACAGCAGAGCAGCACAAACAAATTATTGCTTTCCTTGCTTCCTCTTCATCTTCAGATGTTTAGCCTCTACAACTGATTTTGTCAATCACGGTGAAATAGCAGAAGTGTCTGGCTGATAATCACTTGTGATAAGCAATGAATGACAGAGCAGCTTTCTTCATTTTAATATCTTCTGCCTATGAAAATCTTTCCCCATGCAAATGTGAAATAGAATTTTGGACGTTTCTGCCAACTTCAGAAGCCGTCCTCATGTTTTTGCAGAGTACATGACAGGGGTCTCAGCACGTCATTTCTGTTACTACAGTGTTTCTAGGAACTCAACCTCTTATGTACAGGTTTTAAAAATACTTAGAGTGTGATGCTAACAGTAACAGCATCAACTAATGACTGCATTTAACACTTCTTATTATGTTTTAGAGATTAGGATCATTTGTGCTATGTTTTTCCCTAAATTCATTACACCTTCTCTCACCTGAGGTGAAGTTTAGAGATTCCTTTAAATTCTTCCTCATTTTCCTGGTCAGTGGGGGAATATATGCATAGTAGGGATCTTCTCCTTTGCCAAAAGAATGTAAAGGAGCAGAGATCATGTAATCACCAAACTCTGGCTCTATACGTGCCTCAAGTTTGAATAATCTGATAGTGACTTCTCCTTGTCAGACAGTTCTTCTCTTAATTCTGAGAAGAATTAATTATTTAGCTTCACATAATTTTCACAACCTGGAGCTTTATTTCCACATTAACAAAACAGGAGAGGAATTTCAAGGAATTTTCAAAAAGGAAGCAATAATGGATGCCAGTGCAACAACTCTGATTTTGGCTGGATTATGTTAGAATGGAAGAGCTATTTGTATATCAGCCCCCTTCATGAAATTTCTAAAAGGAGATGTGTGAGTGAAAGGACCTAACTATGATGTCTTGATTTCATATATAAACACAACATCTCCCATCCCATGGAGCCCTTATGAGTCTACAGAGTTTACCTTTGAACTGCTTTGCTGCCAAATGGCAACACTGAGAACAAAAGTGAAGAATACTTGATCTGCCGAAAAACGTAGTAGCTTGCGGATCAACAGAGCAAAGTGCAATCTTAAAAGCTGTTCTCATCCTTCAGGCAGAGAGGCTGTAGCAGGAGTGGTGACACAACGCCACGGAGCTGGGTGAGACACGAGCAGCACGGAGGACATTTGGAGTGCCCGTGTTGGACTCACAGCCACCAAGTCCGACCCTTTTCTAACAAACTGGGACATTGCATTGCCAGAATGTTCAGACCCAGCCGTAGCTGCTGTTAAGGAAAACTCCCATGGTATCAAATGCCACCAAACCATGGCAAAAGTCCAGCATCTGATAGAGCAGAAAATGTATCCCCGTGAATCGCCAGTGAGATCTCCTGCGGTAATTTCACACCCTCACACCAGTCTCCCACTGAAAAGCCAACCAACCCTAAATATCTGGTTTTAAGAGCAGAAGCAATGACAAAAGCTGTGTCAGTAAAACACTCTGTGACATTGCCATGATGTCCTATAGCAGCCAGCATGAGGAAATTGTTTTTTGCATTTAATGTTTTGATGCCATATGCACTACAGCAAAAGATAACAAAAACCTGCCCTCTGCTTTGTTTGGAAAAAATGCAGGTTGACCAGCGGATTATTGGGATCACATATTGGGATATTCTGGAACCATCATTTTGCTGTTCTAATCCAGTATCAAAGCAAAACCAGTCAGGTGCAAAGGGCACATTACACTTGCTCTTACATGAAATGACCTGGCTGAGGCCCAGCTTCAGCCATGCAAAAAGTAGAAGGACTTCCACCTGATGTTCAGCAATTCTACAGGTCAGACACAAAGCTCCTTCTTGTTGGCACTGCTGACCCTGGCTGGAAATAAGATTGACTAAAAGTCACCACTTGATTTCTCTGTAAAACAAATCTGGTTCTTCCCCGGCAGAAAGGATTCTCAAGCTGTAATTTGTTAAATGTGACATAAAGTTGATGATCTTGCACTTAGTCAGAAACAACGTAAAAGGCCATTTTTCTCCCACATTCAGAACTCAATGGATGGAGGTGTCCACAGCACCTGTATTCTAAAAAATATTTTAAAAATTAAATTACAACACCCACTGATCAACAAGAAGCCACCACAACAAAAAAAAAAGTCAGAAGAATACGGTGAATAGAGACAACACAACATTATGATTCTATTTTTTTCAGAAAGGACCACAAGTTAGTTTTGCCAGAAGCATAATCTGACTAGGTTTGTCATAATCTGCTAATTATATGTATATAAATGGGGGCAGAATAACTTTTTTGACCCCTGAACTCCTTTGCAGTCACAAAGTTCTTTTATGTGCATAGGGTTAACTGTGCAAAAGCGCCTTCTGCAATATCCAAACCTTTTTGCAGCACACGGAGACAATCCTCTTAAGATATGCAGCAAGACTGCTTTAAAAAAATCCCAAATTCTATGTAACACCCGTCCCACAGAGTACTGTGAGAAATCAGTTGGCCAAATTAAAAGGTGTAATAAGGATGACATCGCTTTGAGAACAACTCACGTACTTTATTTATTTATTAACAAGGAAGTACATGAGGGAAAATGCTCAAGTGGAGCTAATGTTGGATTAAAAACTCTGAAAACTCTATGAGAATAAAAAGATGGTGAATTACCAAATGTGAAGTCACAGCACTGTTATTTTACAATTAAAAAAAAAAAAGACAACTTCTCTCTGTATAATAATGTGGCAGAGCACTAAATCCTTGGGCATGGGATGTAGAGCATTTCAGAAACAAGAGTAAAATCAAATCAAATAAAAATAAATTAAATAAAAAGCAGTGAAAACAAAGCAACAACTAAAGGTCAGTACTGGAAAACCAGCTGAGTATTGGCAAATTTGTCTCAACATTCCTATAAATTTAAAAGTCAGCCCTTGCTTTTCACAGTAGCTTCCCAAGGTGAATAATTGATTTAAATACTGGTTGTCATCAATGGATGCAGCGGAAAATCCCAGAAAAAACACTACACAAAAATACCTAAAAGAAAATATTTATCAATAACACAGAATTCACGTGGCAAATAAAAGTGAATTAAGCAAGGCAAACAAAATCTAGCCATGGTCCCAGTGGTCATTTTATAAGTCCCAGATTTAGCTTGCTGCTGTTTGGGTAAGAATAATCCACTTGCTTTGAGAATAACATCATTTCACAGCATCTTCTTTGGTCTGAAGGTTGTAAATCACAATCCTGCTGATTTTTTTAGGAAGCCCACTTACCTTTCATACTTCAAGTCTTAATGAAAACCAGCACCAGAGCAAGGCAAATCTGCCAACATGCATTTTAAGTGATTGCTTGAAGTCATAGATACCAGGAAAAATAATCAGGAAGCCCTGGGATGCACTCAGGAGACCCATGTCACTGCAAAAGGAAGTTAACAATGCTGTTAGGCTGCTCTGCAATTTATCAACAGTGAAATCTGCTTTTTCACTTTTCCAGCTCCTGGCCAAAAGCTCTGCTAATGAATCCAGCGCTTATTTCTCACTGCTCTCTGTAAACAGTCACCTTGGATCTCCTCACAGTCACACAGGTGAGCCCTGAGGTGAGCTGAGCGCGGGCATTCCCAAAGGAATCCCACAATCACCACGAACTGCTGGGCTGAGCTGGCTCGGGTTGATGTGGTTGAACTCGTGTGGGAGCAGCAGCAGCAGCAGCAGCAGCAGCGAGGCGCTCACGGCTCAGCACGGACAGAGCTGGCATTGGTGTGGCCTCACCTGCAGCCCTGAACTCTGCAAGCAGCGGGTTCTGTGGATAGACATGGATATATGGACACAGTCACAGAGAGGAAACAATGAAAAGAGAAGTAACTACACCCAGAGGGCAATTCCAGATTTCCTCAGTCGTCTTTAGTATCCCCACTTCCACCTTTCCATCATCTGGAGAAAGTGTGCCTACACACCTAAATTATACACTTCCGAATTAATTAGGAATTAACCTCTGATACTGTTTTATAATTAAATCTATATATCTGTCTAATGATCCTGGGCATATATTATAGTCATGAGTGCAAACAGCAGGAAGGAAAAAATGTGGATGTGGATTACATTACAGATGGAAGAATTACAAACCTTTTCTTATTTTTCATTCAACTTTTTGTTTTCTTGTAGCATTTCAGCAACATATTGATTGATATTGATCTAAAAAATTTAGGCAAAAAAAAATTACTCCCAGTTAAAAACTACTTGCTTTTTTTTTCCCTCAGCCAATAAATTCTGATTCTTTCTTATTTCTATAAATAAGAAAATTATAATTTTAAGCTTTAAACTGAACTTTGCCAACAACAATCTACTGAAAAATTGCATCCGAGCCGCAGTTTTTCTCTCAGTGTAACTTTCTACACAACTTTTAATTAATCATGGATCGACATAGAGATGAATTTTATTCTAAAATGCTTTTCTGGAGTGGTCTGAGTTTCTGCAGATTCATTGATCCTGAAAATACTCCCGTATCTTTAGTGTTTCCCAGTGATAATTGGATCAAAATTACCTTGGGAATAGAGTTTGACACAGAACACCAATCCATTGTACAAAAATATTCCCCCAGCCCCTGTAGTTTTCAGATTTAATTACCTCTTAGAAATGGTTTAAACTTCTTCTTATTACATGTAAGTGAAATCCCAACACAAACAAGTTCTTGGGAGAAGCATTATGCTCTTACAATGAGATTTGTGTGTTTTAGATTTCTCTACAACTGGAAAAGGAAATGGTATTACTTTTATGTATCATATTACAATTTATAACTCTCACCAAACTAAACAACTTTTTGATGGAATAGCAGGATTTAAAAAAAAAAAAACCAAGTCCAATGTCCCATCTTTCCGGAATGTGGCAACTAACAATGTTCCTAGACACAGCTAGCTGTCCTAATTATGCACAGACAGGCTGGATCTCAGCAGCAGGAGTGAACTGGGATGTGCTAGAAAACAAAAGCCAGAAAAGCACTGGAAAAAGCTCATGGTGGGTGGGCTGCCGGTCCTTCCATGACAACTCGCCAGAACAGTTCTGGATGACTGCTCACACTAAAAAAGCCCGAGTCTTTCAGAAATCCTCCCACGTGCAGTTCCACAATTTGTTCTCACCTGGAATGAGCAGGTTGGGATAAGCACCACCACTTTCTCCCCAGGAGGTCTGGTTACTCCAGACTTTTTCCTTTCTTTCCCTGTGAGGAAGAAAGGAGCGAGTTCTTTGCACAGAGTGAGGTCCCAAAGATGGACTGTGCTGTTCCCAGCGGAAGGAGGCAGCCAGGCCTTGGTCCTGGAAATTAAGTTATCACTGTTTCCTCTTTCAGTTCTCTCCTGTCTCTGGTTTATTTCTGGGTTAAACCAATGCTCATTAGTTGTGTCTGCATTTAGTCTCCAACAATTGGCAAAATTGAAAATACACATTTGATTCAGTGTTAGGGGAGCTCTGGTAAGGAAAATCCAGGGATTTCTGCACTCAGGCAAATGTTACAGGTTTAGAGGAGGCAGCAAATCAGCTCAGAGAGCACCGAGCAGTGCCTGCCCAGATGTTACAATCATCCTGTAGGCACAAAGGACAGGTTTAAATGTTCATTCAGTTCTTTAAGACCAAAGAAAGCAAACCCAGGTATGGAGATCAACATTTTCTAAAAAGCTTGTTTTATTATACAAGAGGAAACCCATCCAGAAAACAGCCACCTCCCACAGCCCAGCAAAAACACACCAGGAAATCTTCATCCACTCCTTAAAACTTCTCACACACTACATACACCTTACTTACTTTCCATGGGCTGCACTGACATTCATTAATCAGAAAGTCTGCACTAAAGCAGTAATTATTCCAGTTCTAAGGGGGTGTTCGGGTGGATGTACTGAGCACAGATTAATATTCTTTTAATTATGTAACTTACTGGGATCTGTGAGTTGGCAGGGCTAGCGGTTTCTCTGTGGCAGGCACACATGACAAAGCTCCACCAATCTCTCATCTTTCCCCCCACCCTCCTTTTCATTTATCATATGGTTACATAAAAACAGCAGGGAAATGAATTATGCATATTTTCTAGCACACTGAAAAGTTAATGAAAAGTTAAATACAACTTAGGTGTGTGATTGCACAAAGCACTTCTTTGACCTTGCTAAGCTTGAACAGGCATTCTGTGATTAGCCTGGCATGTATTTCAAGTGTACGAAAAATACAAAATTGGTTCTTAATACACAAGTACAGACTGTTTGATGCTTAAATCCTCGTTATGTGTGGTGTATTTAGAGGAAATGACTCAACTTTAAAGTGTGCAAAGACAAGGAAACTCTCCTTCCTCATGGCAAAGTGGTGCTCGTGTACTCAGATGCTCCTCGCCAAGCTGCAGCCTTCAATAAATCATGCTCTGCACAGGGAGGAACAAGGACTTTGCAAAGGTTTCCATGTACCAATTTTTGTCATAATGGTTGTGAAATATTGCAGCATTTTATAGTTGAGCAAGTGGGAGGGAGGGGACAGAAAGAGGTGAAGAAGGAGAAGGAAAACCCCAACCCTTGGACCTTTTTCAGTTTCTGGGGTTGCACACAAACCTGAAGCCCCCACAAAGCCCATGGTGACACTTCCATTCTCCAGCTCCCTTTTCCTTTTCATCGTTTGTTACGCCTCATTTTAATGTTAGGCTTTATTGGCCACAGGGCAAAGCAAACAGTAAGGATAGAACAAACTCCCATCCTTCCAGCACCACATAAAGTGATTTATTCCAGGCTTTATTTCCTGTTCTTGTGCAGCTGGAGAACACGACAGTGCAGGATCTGCTGTACCACGAACCCTCCATCCCCACAAGGAACACCATGGTAAGAGTTGCTTCTGTTCATCCCTTTGTGAAATACAGGCCATTGTTTAAGGAGTGAAAAAGATCATATTCTTAGAAGTTTCAGGGTCAGCAATAGCTGACAAAATACTGTACTTGAGATATAAAAATGTTACTTATGTAATTCAGCTCTGCTGAGAACTGGACAAAGTTTCAGCCTCTGCTCACAGAAGCAGGTCAGGTCTAGCTTTTCGAGTTACCCAAAGAATGGGAGGATGAAGGATTTTAACGCTGTTGTCTCTCAAAATGGCGAATACAGGTAAGCTGTGGTGAGTGATTTAAAATACCATTGTTATATTGGCAAAAACAGACTACGGAACAGAAAACCATACATGACACTCAGACAAGTGCACACGTACCAGTAACCATAGCTCACAAATCCTCACAACTTGCTATTGACTTTTAATCACTAATTAAAATAAAAACCATTTTTAATTAGTGCAACTATTGATTTTCTTTGACGCAATGTCTCCTCACCTGTACAGTCTTTTTGTCTGTACACGTTACTGTATTGCATTATTACAGAGCTCCTGATTTCCAAAGAATAAATTCCTGGTTATGCACGTCTGACCAATAGTTATAAAAATGTATTCTCCCAAATGCACCTCTTTGTATCATGCTCTCTATTTTTGCCATGTCTGAGTTAATATAACGTACTGCAGCTTTTCCACGGTTTTAGTGCTGGGGAATAATACATTTTTTTCAAAATGATTAATTCATGCAAGAAAAGGCTTTAAACTGGCAATACTTTAGGCATGTTATTACAAAGGTGTATAAAACTTGTTTGATATTATTGCCTCATGTAAATTACTTTGGCCTCTTGCAACTCTTAATCCTTAAAACCAGCAGGTTAAGGAGACAATCTTGCAATAAAGAGACTGCACGGACTGTGTTTGGTGCCCTTATCTTTCCTTTCTCTTGATTATACACAACTGCACGAAAATCTTCCACTGTGGCACCACTTCATTCCTTTTTTCTTCCCTCTCCTATTGTGATGGAAATTATTTAAGAATTAACCTGCTGCCACTGACTCCTGGGTCAGTTTCTCTGTTTCTGTTTTGACATCATCTAACGAAGATTAATTTGGATACAGGCTTGGAATGGCAGCTCTGGGAGGATCCAGCAGCCAGAGCCTGCACTCTGCTACTGAACTAAGGAAAAACAGGACAAGTCTCACAGGCTTCAAGTTCCTGTACTAACTTCTAAAAATGCAAACCCACAAAATAATCAGCATATTTCTCTGCCTCAAAAGGATCCCTGGGTTTGGATTTTTCCTCCCTCATTGACTTCACTGTCGATGTCACATATGCATGACGTAATGAATGGGTTTATCAACTTCTTCTCTGCACACCACAAAAGAAATCTGAAAGCAGGAATTGCCTTGGGACAGACCAAGAGCCTGGCCTTCAAGGAGACACTTCAATGTTTAAAAATATAAATAGACATTATTGAAGTGTCAGCTGCAGAATGCCTTTCTGGCACACAGCAAAGTAACATCAGTACCAGCCTGAAGAAGTTCCAAGTGTGTCACTGATGGTGGGGAGGGAAAAAAAAGGTGTTAAGGCTGGACCCCCTGGCAGCACTGACAATGTTTGTGCCTTTGTGTGTCAGCACAGGCAAGTCCTGCTTGGCAAATGCAGCTTTGAGTGAGAGTCCCTTGAGTCCACGAAGCTGGAAAGGAAAGGCAGGAATGAAGCCCCACTGTGCCAGAAGCAGCTCAAAGAACAAGGTTCCCACGTGCAGCCAACAGCCCAGGGAAACACGGAGCAGAGAAGCAACGCTTTGGGATCCTCAGGGCTCTGCTGTGCAACCTCGGGTTAGCACATCTATCAGATCTACCCAATCCAGGCCTGTGCAGCCACCACCAGAGCAGCTGAATACAGCGTTTCACACAATAATCCAAGTCAAACTAAATATTTGACAATTTTGTCCAGCTCCCTTTGGCTGAGATTGCTCATTTTTCCCAATGAGCCGTTTGTGTTTTGTACTTGATGGTACCGACAGCAAAATGTGATTTGGACACAGCCCATTAAGTCTCTATTTGCAGTATCTTTTTGTAGGTTTTTCCATTTTTAAAATGATGGATGCTACTGGTTCTTTGCTCTTTTCCTCGGGGGAAGGAAGGCATCTCTTTGGAACACGTATATGCTGAAACAGCCGGTGTTTCTTGGCTCATGTACACAAGTGCTAAAAGCAAAAGCACAGGTTCGCAGGGCAGTGGCTCAGCCACGGAGGAGAAGAGCTTCAAGGCCTTCTGTAAAACTTATATTCAGTGTTATAAAATTCAAGAAGTCGAGCAGCAGACAGAGGTTGGAAAGGAACACGAGTCCTGGCCATCACTAGGCTTGAAACAAGTCAATACAGATGTGCTGGTGCCATGGCACCAGTGCTTACACCCCCACACCGTCGCTGTGTGAGAGACACTACACGGCTGCTTTGGGACTTTTTTTCTCAAAGAGATACTCAATTTCTCCTTAATTTAATTTTAGGGTGGAGGAAATAGAAACACCTGTGGCTGTTTACCAGCTCATCTCCTCTGTTAGTACTGAACTGTGAGTTTATGTCCCTGAGACGAGTGCAGAGCAGCTGAGAAAGGCATTTTTTACAAACACCATTAAAAGGGGGGACCTGAGACACTTTTCTAATTAATTTGCGGAATTAAGATCAGGACTAAGACCCTGCCAAGTCCACAAAATATCATCATCCAGGGATTTGCAGTATAAGCTAAATCTTCCCATTTGGGTTTGTCCCCTTCACTGCCCTTTGCGGTAAGCAGTCATCACACACAGAAATAAATATAACCTGTGTTGTTTTAGGGTTTGAATCCCCTTTCTGTGCCTTTATTTCTGTCACTTTGATTCCACTTACAGAGCAGATCTAAGTCAGATGGTGTTCAACACCAAGTGAATGACAGGATCTTGAAGGTACCCAAATAGTGCCAGCAAAATCCCTTTGTGCATCTGGTTTGTACATCCAGTACCTGATAAGATCACAGGGTGCCACAGGAGTGTTCAGACAGCCACATGAACAACAGATTGTTGTAGATATCCAAACAAAACCACATTTTAGAACTAACAACCAGTTTCTTTCCTTCTTTCCAGTAATTTTCATAGGGGAGCTAATGAAAGGCTGAAATTTGTCAAGAAATTTTTTGCAAACTCATCTTTCCCTTAACAGAAAAAATATATTCTGCAAGTGAGTCAGAAAAATCCTGTCACTTTCCCAGGCCATCCATCCTAGGGACAGATTAATTCTTGGGCAGCTTTTCCTCATGTGTGGCCTAAATTCCCATCCCATTTCACTGCAAGCCTCTTGAAAACCAGCTCATTACAATTCTTTTTGCAATTAGTATTTATTTATTGGAAGACTCGTCACATCTCACCCTCAGTCTTCCCTGCTGCACACTAACCATGCCAACTCTTCCAATCTTTTCCCACAAGACATCTTTGCCAGCCCTTATTCCTGAGTCTCCTCACTGGCCTCGCTCCAAACTGTCAACATCTTCCTCATCGCAGGGTTCCCAAAACTGGGCACCGGGCTGCAGGAAGAGGCCTATCAGTAATTGAGTGGAAAGATTACTTCATCATCTCTCAGACAATCCTGTTTATGCAGCACAGCACTTGCTTTTTTTGGTACTTGTGTTCTTTGGCAAGAACATGGAATTATTAGTCCTTGTTTAATTACTAATCCGTGGCAACTCCCTTTGCTGGAAAGCTCCTGGTTTCTAAGAGCCTGAGTTTGTGCTCCTTCATTTGACACAGTGAGCAACTTTTTCATCTTACAAACACGTTCTTCGGGAATATTCAGGACCCTTCATCCTTGTTTAGATAGTATCATCAGCGAGATTTGCAGTCTAAGATCGCCTCAATTTTTCCATGTTGCCTCATCTTCCCCTCCTGGCACACGGCATCCATAAGCAACGCAGTCCCAAAGATCCCATGATTTTGGGGGTTGCCAGCACTATTAATCACAGAACACACATCCCAGCTCGACATTTTGACAGTCTTCACCTTTGTAAAACTGCTGACATGAAAACTAAAGGATATTTGTCCTTCAGGCAGGCTACAAATGATATTCCATGGCAGTACCTTGTGCACAGCTGTCCAGCTGTCACACCTGATCAAATACAGAAAATATTAAGTGCCAGGGTGCATTTTGCTTGTTTGGGAGATTTCAACTGTTTTCACTATTTTGAAAACTAAAGACAACTAGAACAAATTGCAAAATTAGGATAATGTATACAGAACTCCCAGGAAAGTCTTAAAAAGAAATTAAATATCTTTAGGAGCAATTTTATTCTAATTCCATCTACAAGGAAATTTAGAACTCTTCTGAGGAGCTTTGTGACCCCTAATTAGAACTTTGTACAGACAGAGACAGGAAATTAACTGAAATACCCAGACATACTGAAATAGGAACCTCTCCCCCCCAATTACATAAAAGCTATAATTATATTTGTTACATAAACATTTTAACTGGGGAAAACATTAGATAATTGAAGACAGTCCCTCCCTCCAACCCCAGTTCCCCACCACTCACAGCCCAGCAGGAGTAAAATTAACTCAGCAAAGTGTGTTCCCAGTGCAAAGCTGCCTCTGTGCGTGGATGGGGCTGTGCTGCTCCTGCTGGGGAAGAAAGATGTTAAGGGAAACTATCTGAGGCTATTCTGCAGGTCACCTTCAGTCATGCAGCTGCAGACTGTGTACTCGCAATCTGTTTAATCAGTGTCAAGAGTCCAGCCTGTAAGAAATCAGATGAAGAGCAAGAAATTATTTAACAGACTGAATAATTGCTTTGTGCTCAACCAGTAATGTTGAGGATACTGAACACCGCCGCTGCCGACAGAAACCAGAAAGATTCTGAGCTGCAAAAGGGCTCAAAGGTTGATCGGCTGCAACTCAACTCACTGCAGGGTGAGGAGAAACCTGTTTGGTTTTTCTCTCCTTAAAACCATTCTCCTTCTCTGGAAGCTACCTGCAAAAGGCCACCAGCAGTCACTGCTCTTCCCTGCATTCAGGCAAGACAGAAATATAAGTCTGACTGCTGTACCTTGCCCTGAAGGATCCAGTGAAGTGCCCCTGGTCCAGAGCCAGCCTGGCCCAGGCTCCCGTTGCTGTGTCCTGAAGAAGGACAGGGACAGGGCTGTCAGGGAGCAATGCTGCTGCCATCCTGTCACTGAGCTTTGCTGGTGTCTCTCAGCCAAGCCTGAGGATTTCCTGCTGTCACCAGCTTTTCTCCGTGCCAGACCCTCTGCTTGCCAAGGGTGCCAATTAGGATCAGCCACAGAATCCTGACCTGATGGAACTGGGACAGAGAGCAAATCCCTTGGAGTTCAAGGCAGCCCCCAGAGACTCAAGGGGGCAAACAGGGAAGGACACAACTCGGTGCCCATGCGGTAGGGGACAAGATGTCTCCATTTTCCTAAGCCCCAGCACTGTGACTTTCAGATATGACAACGGATCTGGTTTGTACCCGTACCTTCTGCTCCCCAACAGCACAAAGCTGGCTCAGCAGAGCCCTGGATGCTGCACGCATCCCGGGGAAGGGGAGAGCTGGATTGCCAGCAGGTGAGAGGCAACAGCGGGACAGCAGCAGAAGGCATCAGCACTCAAGGATGCAAACTCCTACAGGAACAGCAAATGCTGTGACACAGCTCTGTGGGGGCCCAGGCAGTGGTTTCTCTATGCACAGAGGCAGCAGTGGTCTGGAATCTCATTTAGTAACGAGCTATTTAAGAGGGAAGCTAATTGAAGTACATAAATCCTGGAGAATATCACATCAAGCCAAGAGACTATTATTAGCCCAACCTAGATAATGCTATAGAAGTGCATTAAAAAACCTCAATAAAAAAATTACTAGGAAACATTTCCCACTTCAAGATCCCAAGAGATAAATTCACTCAAGTAATGATTAGATATTATCCAAAATAATAAAAAAAGAATACTAAAAATGGATGTGGAGAAGGAAGGTAGCCACAGCACAAGTTCACCCAAATGGGTCACAGCTTGCTCCTAACGTTCACTGCTTTGGAGGTAAGAGATCAGAGCCATCTAACAGCGGCAGCTGAAAGGAAAATTAAACCATAATTCTGCCACAAAATTATTTTTTTAATTACATGCTACTTATGTAAATGTTAATGTAAAATTAATGGACCCAGAAGCATTTCCAGCAGTGTCCTCTGATAAACTCTAGTCTTGTTCTTCCATCACCTGTCCTAAGTATATTGAATTTTCCCCTCTGCCAGTTTCTACTGATCCTAGTAAAGACAGGAATAGCATCTATGGGCATTTCCATCCTTGTGATGTAAGCAGGCTGGAGCACCAGGACACACTTGGGTTTCTGTTCGTCATCACAACCCATGAGGACTATGTTGATGTGGACAGAAAGCTGCAGCTGAGAAATTAAAAGCAATCAGGTGTTTAAAAAACCAACAAAAAAACAAACCCAAAGAAAACCAACCACACAGGGGAAAAAAAAAAATATAGGAAGAATGAAGTGTGTGCAGTGAAGAAAGAGTGAGATGAAGCAGGACAAAACTCTAAATCCGAAAAAACTCTTTAAAATGCAAGCAATGTTATGACCCTAGATTGGCTCATTAAGAATGAGGTTAGGTTGCAATCATTTACCATCTCCCTTTATTCTCCATCAATAATAAAGCAAAGTTACTTTAGGAACAGCAATCTTGCTTTCACAGAAGATGAAACCTGGACATTTTTTAATGTGCCAAAGAAACCCCACAAACCAATACAAATTGGATTTCCATGTCACTATGTCAATAAAAGCCAGCTGACTTCCAGGTAAAAGTGGAGAGCAACGTCCAGTACTCATGAACCTGAACAGGCCAGTGATCCAGGAGGCACAGCCATTTTTAATACTGATAAAATTAATTTTATGTAAGCTGAGTGCCAGGAAGCTGGTTCACTTCAAAGGAGTCCTTCCAATTTTGGTACAGTCCACTACTGCACAGGAGTTACACAGAACATTATTTATAGTTTTTCCATCTAATACAGCATTATCACAAACAAGCTTTAGTTTTTATTCATAAAGATGAAAAACAGAGCAATGGAAAAACATGCTCAGCCAGTCTCTGCTCTCCCAGACTGTGACTGCACTGATAGCTCTGTTTGCAGAGCGTGTCCCGCTGTTCTCAGCAGCTTGGGGAGGCCCAGCAGTGCAGGCAGCAGCTCCTGCCCAGCACAGGCTGTGGACAGCCAAGGCTCACACCTGGCCAGGGAGGTGCAGGAACACTCAGGTGTGCTTAAATCTCCAGCTAAACCAGGCAAAAACGCCCCCACACTGGCAAAACTGGTGTGTTACTTCACCTGCCAGCAGATCCACAAGTGAGCACTGAAACAGCTGATGAGCTGAGTATTACAAAAACTAAAACCCCAAACTAATTTCAATCTGAAACTGCTTCTGCATCAGAACATCTCTCCCCACAACCCTTGGCCAAACAAACCCCCTCAAACCTGTCAGCACCCCAATCCAAACAGCCACTGGTGGTCAGCATGGACACTGTCACATCTCAGGTGTCTCTGGGTGTTCCAGATCCACACGGAGCTCTAAGAGGTGTCTTCTTCAGAAATCCTAAGGAAGCAACACACTCTGAACTCAGGGAAGCAAGAGTCTGGAGATGATGCAAATTTATTGTTCCAAATGTTGAAATTAGGGAGTATTTGAAATCAACAGCCACACACTTGATGAAAATCCAGAGAGTATGAATGAATAAATCCAGATACCCCTTAAATAAGTTACAAAGCTTTTGCAGGATGGTGGATACGTATCAGAGAGCCTTGCAGGTAACCCATGGTTTAGAGAAGATGCCCTCTGCACAAAGGACAGGCAGAGAACAGCATCACTGAGGTACGAGTCCCATTGCTTTCAGGCAAATTACTGCATAGATATCTAAGGTTTCTGAACAGCTTTTACAGCATTATAAGGTAACATAATGAAAATACATTGTATTTGAAACCAAAGAGCAGCATATTAGACATGCACTGGTAGGAAACATCCTGTGTGCCACTAGAGAATTAGAAGTACCATACACAACTTGCATGTTCATCTAAAAGCATAATAATTTCCTTTGACTTCACTTTTTGTGGAAAGAAGTCTACATGGTCTCTTCATAAATCTGGAATTCTCAACATTCAGCTGTGGTGGGTATGACATGAACATACAGGGTCTTCATGTTCAAATTCTTCATGGAGACATCCTTTGTGATCTCTGAACCAAAGAAAGAAGAGAAACGAGAGTTAGTGCTCTTGCTTACAGGGAAAACGATGAACTTTTTTTTTTTTTTTAATTTGCTTTATTCAGACATTTCTGAATGTGTGGTTCTACCACAGTGGGACTGGGATAGAAAGTGCTCAGCTCAAAATTCCCTCCTCTTAAAGCCCAGTGTGTGAAAGGAGGGGTCACCACGTGTCAGGATTGTTACCGCAAGAGCTGAAGTGCCTGTTTTATGCTCCAAAGTAGAACTTCTTGAAAGTCTACACCAGCCCACAGATCTCACCTTCACATCCAGACAGAGCAGTACCTCGTTCAGAAAACTCTCACACCGTGAAATGAAGTCAATATTAACAGTTCAACACAACGCACTGAAAAGCCAGAGTCCCTCATAAACAGTTTTATGTAAAGCAAGGATTGTATCAACACCTGCTGAAAAACTACTGCTGGAATCTTGTTGAGTCAGCCTTGAGAATTTCTGACCATACAGGATCAATTCCCTAAGTTTTCCCATGGCTACATGCACAGAGCTTGGAACAGAACAGGATAAAGTCCTAACAAACCTCTGAAGCATGGAGCACACTTCCAACAGGCTGATTCAGGCATTGTAATTACTCAAGAAACACAAACACAGAGTGATCCCACTTGTGTCTAGGGAAAGTCACCTGCAAAGCTTGCAGGAGCTGGAAATCTTTCCCTATCACACCTCAGGGAGCATTTTTCCCAAGAATTCCTGTGCTTGCTAACTTTTATGCCTCCAGCACCCATCAGCTGTAGCAAACTGCCCCGCTGAGAGCAGAGTGTTTGGAATACTGAGAGGTACAGCCTTGGAACAAGTCACCTCAGTAACAGATACCCCAGAGGTCTCCTCACTAAGGAAGTTCAGAGTGATAAGAAACTTGGCAGGTGTAACCACAGAACTCTGGTGCAACCCAGATTAACAAGGATTGGGGTCACAGTGCCACTGTGCACCCCGGAACCCCTCCAGACAACGGGCAAATACAAGATAAAAGATTTGGCAGCAGTGTTAGCACAAAGGACACAGAAATAACACCCAGACTGGCTGGGGGTTTTCAGGAGGACTCCTTTTGCAGTGTCCTTCTTGCTTTGAAAAATATTTCATTTTTAGACTAAACACATGGAGCCTGGACTGCTGTTTAAAGCCATTTGTTGATTAGAGAACTGAGAAGTCCTCATGGATCACAATGGTCCTGTTTTTCAGTTCTCTTCCATTGTACTACTCCTCTTTAAGCAGCTGAATATCCATCCAGAGAGCTGAAAGAGTGGAGCTGTAACCCAATTCAGCAATGAGGGCTTTATTCCCTCACTAACTTTCCTTCCCAGGAACACATTCCATCAGGATGTAAAAAAGTGTGATCTGCAGAAAAAGCTGAACAAACTGTGAACTTGGTCTCCAAGTTTCTTACTAAATATTTATTTTCAAGAACCTGGAAAATGAGGAACTTACATGAACCTACTATTTTCAACAGTATTTATCACAACAATTAGTTTTAAAAACTGGAAATTTGATTTATCAGCAAACTGTAGGGACTCCCTCCTTTCCACGCCAATTGCTCCATGGAAAGGCTTTGCCGGGAGCAGGAGAAGTGTCCCCATCATCTCCAGTGTGGATCAATCATGTACCTGGAACTTGCGCCTCTCCAGCTCAGGAATAAGCAACACTCACCACCTGGACATTTACTCATGGAATGTTTTCCAACATTCCAAAGGGGGAGTGAAAACCACGTTTGTTTCTGAAAAGCTGGCGAGTTTCGGTGCAATAGACAGCAGATGCCTGAACCAACAACATTTATAAAAATAACCTTTTCAAAACCAGTAACTCATTTTCCACCAAGTGATTGTTTTTCCTTTTTATAGAACAGGCACCGGCGTTCCAATTCATGGGTTATTTTCATCAAACGTTTCAAACAGTTAACAGCAAATACATTTTTATTTTTAGAATAAACCACAAAAAACCTACTCAGGAGACTGAACTTCGTTGTTTTGAAGGTAAGACCTTGAACAGATTGATCAGAAAATGAATGGGGGATTACAAAGCTGCAACAATACAGATAAACATGAATTGACCTAATGTTGTCTAGAGGCATCAAAGTGTTTTATATGCAGCACTTATTTATCATATAAAGAGATGTGAAGACAAAATACAACGATGTCAGTGTTTAAACTTAAAAAATGTTATTAAAGGAGGTGAATGCTCCTTCAATTATTAAGAATTAAATGTGAGATAGCAGAAGTGTGCATACAAGGCATAAGCTGCACAAAGCAACCTCTGGGACCAAGCTCTCTGTGTTCTGAGACTAAAAGAGACCAAATCAGTTGTTTTGGCCTTGGAAGAGTTATCAAATCTGATCTTTCACATCACTTTGAACTGTCACTTTATACACTTTAATTACAGCTTAAATAGTTCTGGAGAATCTATACTACAAATGTTACAATGATTTAATCCATTCCCCTTTCAGGTGAAGGCATTTTAAAAATCCTCCCTTCAACACAGCCTTAAAGGCTGTTTTCCTGTACATTTTCCTGTCCTATCAGTTTCTTGCCTCTTTCAAAGCTCTGCAGTTCCCTACAGGAGTTATTTCAGTGTCTGAACTGAATCACTCTGCACCAGTGACAGGAACTAAACGGGAACTGTGTCTAACATCACTTGTTCCTGAGTGGCTGAATCCCTGCAACCCCAGGCAGCAAGGCTGCACACAGAAGTACTTTTGGTTTATGCAAACCAGCTGTGGTTGATCTGCTTGATTCCTACCCCATGTGCTGGAACATTCCAGGCTCCAGTTCTCTGTTAGCACCACTCAGCACATTGTTGCTGGCATTCACTCAAACTATCACTAGAAAGTTTCATCAGCATCTCAGATCCATTTGAGTTACAAAAATGGCTTTTGAATAAACACATTTCAGGTCATATGAAGTAAAAATTAAAAAAAAAAAAAACCACCAGCCAAAAATCCCCAACAAAATACCCCCACACCTCCTTGCTTAGATTTCAACCTATCCCACCTGAATCCTCGTGGACACCTGAGTGACCCCAGTTCTCAGCACTAGAGCTGCCCCCTCCTGCCCCCACCTCTGACAGCACCTCCTGAGGAAGCTGAGCCCACCCTAAGATGGCCAGTTTGAGCAGGATGTCCAACTTCTGGACAGGCAACATGGGATAAGCCAATACATGTCATGGATCCCTCCCATAGGCTTGTAATCCACATCCCTGTGACACACTGCAGACAGAGCCCTTTGCATTATTTCCTTCCAAGAGCTGAATTCTCCTGAATACAGGAATCCCTGGTTTGAGTTGTTTGGGTTTTCATCACGTAGTTTCAAACCATTCTCTCTGTCAAATGAAGTCCCAAATCACTCTGGTCCAATTTTTCAGAACCACAGGTGGCTACAGCTGCAGTCACATCTTCCTCATGAATCAGAGATTTTTGTTTCTCGGCCTCCCCATGTGTGAGTGGTTTTGGGGGATTCTTTAGCATTTCAGACCTGTGAGAATGTGCTGAAGCTCCCTGCTCCCTAGATATCCCAAATGGCTGTGCCCTACCGAGTCCAGGCTACTCACACTGCTCTAACAGAGATCCAACACTCTTCTCCACCTACTCCAATTGTCCAAGACAATGCAACAACATCGATGTTACAAGAACAATTTGAACAGGTTCTTAAAATATCCCCACTGTAGACTCAGTCACTTCCAGGAGGAGATTCACTGTTCAGTCCCTCAGCGGGGCACTGCCATTCCCACTGCTCACTGACCTTCACTGCAGAAGGAAAGAGCTTTTACTCAACTTGGCTTGGTCATTTCACAAAGGGAATTCACTACAGCTTTGAATTTCTAAATCTGTGCGTTTGCTTAAAGGATTTTATTGAGTTCAATATTGAATTACTGGGCATAATTACAAACCAGTGTGTGAATAGTGTGGGTTTAGTAATTAAACTGTATCTCAGGTTACATGAGCTGCTCAACAAAAATTTCCAAATATTCTCAGACAAGCAAACCAAATGTTTGTGCTTACCATGAGTTAGTGCTTCATCCAGGAACAACTTTAGCCTCCTGCTTCTGAGCCCAAAAACTTTTGCTGTCTCATGCAGAAGACCTTTGTAGGTTAATCCATTCTGACCAACAGGGTTTTCCATTAGAAGAGTTCCTACTGTTCCTTTCTGGCATTCTGGATAAGATAAAACAGCTGAGTCACTATTGGTGAGAAATGAAATTATTTCATTTATCTGGGTAAATTGAAATTTAGGATTTCTTCTTCTATTTCATCTGTATTTCCTCATGGTACTGAGAGAGAAATTAGTGATACCAACCTACAGATATTCACTAAGTTCATGAATTATAGAACCAGAAAAGTAAGTGATGACTGACAGCTGAACCAACAGAAGAAAACTTTGCAGAATTCTTTACATGAGTCAACAGGATAACATAGAGTCTGAAAAACATGAAATATTTCAACAGGACATAGAAACCACTGTGTGCAGAAGCTCACCAAGCACCTACTGATGATCAAATCTCCAGTAAAAACCACATTTTTGGCTCCTGAAAGCTCTCAGTAGGATCAGAAAGAGCTTTTACCAGGGCAGAGAGTCAGAGCAAGTTACTACAATAAATGAGCTGCTCCCACGAGAGCTTTCAGAGTGCCAAATCAGCAGCTCGGAAAGAGAATTACACACACCCTTATCTACACTCCAGATCAGGTTAATAATACAATTCATTTGGCTTTTAAATAGCTAAAAAATGTTCACAGGCTGTTTCCAATGTCCTGGTAAAGGCCTGGCTCTTCATCCAATTTTGGTCTGGTTTACACTCAGCCTTTTACAATAAACTGCACAAGTGAGCTAATGGTCAGAAACAGAGAAACAATGCCCAGGGGCTCATGTTCAACTGCAGCCCCTTATCTCAAACTGGCTCTCCTTTTTCTCTCAGGAGAAGAGGGAGAAAAGCTAAATACAAACATTGTTTTTATCGGAAAGCATATACTAGGGAAAAAAATAAACAAAACCACCATGCAGCAATGAAAAGCTCCGTATTTCTCTGCACCAGCAAGTGAAAAAGGCCAAAATGTGCATGACAGCAAGTTCAGGCTGTGAAGGAGGAGCTGAGCAGCCCACGTACCTTGTGGCTTTGCATTCATCAGCTGCAAGTTGATGTACTGGCAGAGCAGGGCACTGGGGGAGCTGGGCAGCGCAGGGGCTGACCCCGCTGTCACGTGCAGAGTTTTCCCACTGAGGCCCAGCAGGTCTGTCTGGTTTATCAGCTCTGCAACAAAAGGTGACACCAGTCAGGCCATGCCAGGGAGCCACGAGCTGACAGTGAGGCTGCCTCACTCCTGACCCCACTGCAGGAGGATCCCCCCGTTCACAAGCCCCTCCTCAAGAAAGAGCTTCTCTGTTGGAAAAATTAAATTTGTGCAGAAATATTTAGTTTTAATAATAACAAAAAAGAGGTGCTTTGTTTGCTGTGGAAATTACCTCCTATGTAACATTTCTCATGCACACAATGACTTCTACAATAAAAGCAGTTAACTTACTTCAAATGAGCAAGAAATTATTCACCCAAGCCAACCATTCCTGTCTCATTACATGAAGTGCTGTGATCTTTGTCTGCACCCAGACTCCCCCAGCCAATACTACGGGAATATTACTGTACAACATCAGGGTATTTATTAATATTGAATATATTAAACTCCAGAAAAAAATAAACCAAAGAAACTCAAGTCATGGCTCGTGAGTACAGCTCCCTGCATGACTGTGTAATGCCACCACAGCTCATGATCCAGCACAGCTCCAGCCAGGCAGATGGAGAGAGTGGGGGAAGGCCAGACCCAAAGTAGGAGCTCTGTCTCCAAGGACGTCAGAAGCAATCCCTGGAAGCATTGGGAGGAGAAGCTGATGAGGTTTCTGTGACAAAAGTGAGTTCTGCAGCACTGCCTGAGCCTTGAGGTCAAACACAGGCGCTGACGGGCACAGCGTTAAAGATACACAAAAATAACATCACTGCCTGCTGCAAAGAGCTCCAGAGATCAAATCCAGAGAGAACTGATGCATTTAATTTCTTGTCAGAACTGTGTGTTGCTGTACATATGGCACAGGCCCACCTGTCAGCTCCATGCAGCAGGTTTCCATTCCATAGCAGCCCTATTCGCATGTCACAGAGCCTAAGCTGTACAGAGCTCATTTTCTAATAGCTCATCTGAATGGATTTCAGAGGGGAATAATTTATAAATTTATGAAGTTTTTAAGTTTAGAAACTTAGAAATTAAAAAAAAAAAAAACCCCTAAACTGACCACCCGCCTCCCAGAAAAACCCCCAAACCCTCAAAAAACCTAAACCCCCAAAAAGGTGAACAGTAACCACAGGCTACGAGCTCTCAAAATTCTGCCAAGTGCCCCAGAACAGATTGTGATGCACTGGGCAGGGTTTACCAGAGAAAGCACAAATAGCTCAGGCTGCACCTAAGATTCTAAAACGTGTGTTTTAAATATCAACTTTTATATATCTGTATATAAATTTGTAACAGTTTAAAGAAAAAGAAACCAAAAGCCAAACACTGCTCTGGCCTGAGGTGCCAGGCACGTGCTCAAGCACAGGAAGGGGATTTGCTTTTGGTTTTATTTTCAGGAAAGCAAGAAAACAACTGAATTAACAAGTGGGGAGGAATTATCAAGATTTCATCCTACGGAAGGGAGGCAGGAGCAGGTTTTTCCCAGCACAGCCCTAAACCAGCACAATTTCAGGCCATGGGAGAGAGAGCACTGGGGAGCAGGGGGCTCACAGAGCTGGAAACACCTGGCCCCACTAACTCCCAGTCTGCCATTCCCCAGCTGGCAGGATCCCTGTGGGTCTGTGCAGGACAAGGCAGCACGAGCTGCAGTAATGGGGGTTCACCCAATTAACAAATTAGCATTTGGCATTCCAGGACCACCGACATTTTCGCAGGGAAGAGCTCGTGCACAGCGCTGTCAGAGGAGTCTGTTCACAGAACCCTCTTGTAACAGCAAGGAAAAGAAAAGAGTGGATCAGTTTTTCATGTGTAACAATAGACTTGAAGGGAAGCAGGTATTACACGTGCTCATCAAATCACTTTTAAAGTCAGTTCACCCTGCAGCTGGGATTTAAGTGGCAATGCTCTCCTATAGCACCTTACAGCCTCACAGCCTTTTAAAAAGTAAAGATTAAAAAAATCAGCCATCTGAAAATCATAAAGATGAAACAAGACATCGATCAAGAAGTTTTGCCGACTTTGTCTTCCCCTCCCCTTTTCTAAGCCCTCCATGATTTACAGATGCATTTCTTCCCATAAACAAACTGAAATTGTTTCAAATAGGTCTTTTTCAATATGGGCTACTGCCATGAATGCTGAGTGCAAGTCTACAAGCATCTCCAACAAGAAGTTTAGAATTTTCAGCAATCTTGATGAAAAAAAAGTCACAGACAACATTTTTTTTTCTATCTGACTAGAGCCCAGACTCTTCCCTTTGAATTACTTTTTTTTTTAATGCAGAGAGAGAGAAATTCTATTCTCAGTTTTTGAAGGTCAGTACGAGTCCCAAAGCCTTGTCTGGGGATTGTGCAGTTCCTCAAAATACCTCAACACGCTGCGAGGGAGGAAGTGTTTATCCCTTTTTTCCAATGCTGCACTGAAAAGCAGGGACAGGACACATCTGAGCCTCCCTTACTACAAGAACTGCCTGATCCTGTGCCATTGCACAACTTAATTACAATTAGAGAACAAGAAAAACTACTGCAAGTAAAGTGGACAGCCCTAGAAAGCACAGGAAGGGAATGAGGAGCCAGAAATAGGGTTTTACTGGCTCCCAATTTTATTAACACACGTGGGAACAATTCAGAAATTATCCACAGTGCAGGATTTTTCTCTGCAATTCCTCTTGGACATAGCAGCTGATTCCAACCCCTGCTCACCTCCAAAGGTCCTGGAATCACCAGCAGGCCTCAACTGAGGTTATCCACACCAGGGTTGGGCAGATAAAGCAGATGGATTCTATCCAAAGCAAACATTGGAAATTCCCATTTTACTCTCTAACACCTTTCAGGACTATTTTCCTTGCACATGCCTTGAACTCTGACTCCCCAGGGAACCACATCCTCTGCTGATCAATACTTGTTTGAGATCTCTGACAAAATGCAACAAAAGCAGATTTGACAATCTGATCTTTCCAAGGGAATTTCCATATGGTTAATAAGTGGGCAGGGGAAAAATCCTGCTCTGCCCAGACACAGACAAACAGTGAAAGGTGAAAATCAGCACACGGAGATGGGAAGTCCCAAGATGATTCCTACGGAGCAAAAGTAACATGGGAAGGAAAGGAATAAAGCCTTTGTTACTACAGCGGAAGAAGAGGGAAAGTTTCAACTTTCTCTACCACTTCCTTTAGGAATTAGGTATTCATGGATTTGTGCTGCATCTTTCTGTCCTATATATGGTAGGAAAAACCCTAAATAGGTAAATATGCACAGACCACACTGCTAGGAACTGTATCCCTCCTACTTGGAAAAGGATTTCAAGGAAAACCATTTGCTCCTTCAAAACACAACTGGAACCTGAGGAAGGTGCTGAGGCATTTCCTCTAAATCCCCTATAACTGAAAGCAAAGATGAATCCTTTCGTATGACAGGACTATTCAGTTCAGCTGAGCACGACCTGAAAGATTTATCACAGTGAGCTATGGATGGCATCAGATGGGAAACCCACAAAATATCCTCCTAGAAATACTGTCAGGAGAGCAGAAGTAAGGACACTGAGGATTGGGATGGTGACAGTGCCATACAGACTGTTCCCCAGTGGATATCATTGCTGGACATGAACTCTGATCCTCAGCACCCCAAAACAGCCAATTCAAGCACCATCCCCCCAGATGTGCTTCAGTAATATCTCCATGAAAAAACACTAACAAAAGTTTTTGTTGCCATCCAGCTACCATTTTTATAGTTGGTTTGGGATTTTTTTACATTCTTGTGCCTTAACAAAGTTCAAGCTGCAAAAATATTCAATAGGTTTTTCTAAAAAAGAAAAAAATGCAGAGATCCTCAAGGTTCTCCAGGGTGGAAAAGCAGCATTTTTCTTCTCCAGATCACAGTTTGCATTCAGCTGAAGTTCTCACCCTGCCTACTGAGGCATTAGGAAAAAGCAAGCATGGAAAGGCTGATGGCAGCTCGCCATCAAGACACAGCATAGCCTGGGCCCAGTGGAAACACTGAAATAAATCACATTTTGTCCTGATGAGAACTGCAATGGAGGCAAGATAACAGATGAGCACCATTTAGCAGCAGCTTTTGGAAACATGTTGATGTGACTGTAAACACAGCCTCATAAGCTAAGTACTATAAAATGGAATATTTCCTTACCCATTTTCTTGTCAATTTTATATAGCTAGCTAGATAGATATAAATTACACAGTAAATAATTATACAGTAAATGACTCCTAGCTGCTGCTAGAAAGACTTTCAATTTTCCTTGTCATACTCCATTTACCTGTGTTTCCATTAAAAACTGTCAGTTTGGAATTTTTAAGACCAAAAATGCAGGAGACAGCATCTACAAGTCCAGTGAAGTTCAAGGTATTATCTCCTTTTGGGTTTTCCAGCAGCAACACACCATCTAAAACCAAAATTAAGAAATTAAAATGCAGTTTGGAAGTAATATCCAAGTTTTAATGGTTTTCTAATGATGCTAATTACTTCCACTGAGTTTCTAAGCCAATTTAAAACTGGCCACACTGCATCTTCCCAAATTTTTTTTAGTGGGAAAGAAAACAGGGAAATGGATGGGTATGTACTTCAAATGTAATAGTGCAGAAGTTGTATTTGCTTTTTTAACAAGGCAGTCCCATTTGTATGTTACTGAAAGATAACCCAATATTATATGGGTTAGAAGGTGACAGATTGTGCCCTCCGAAATGGTCACCAGCTTTTCCAGCTGGATTCATCCTCCCTCAGGGAGAGCTCTGTGACCACATTCAACAAGGCACATTTATTTCCTTACATAAACTGTCAGCACACGTAGGAAAAAAATGCCTTAAGTCCTCACAGTTTTCTAGTTTTAAGAGTTCTTTTCATCTCTGTACTTCACATGTGAGTTTTTCAAACTATCTCCACATCCAGGCCTCATCTATTGCTCAGTGTTAGAGCAAGAATTACAAATTCTCAAGTGCACCCCCAAATCCAGAGAGTACAACCCCCACAGGGATACTCACACACAGACCCTGAGAAGAACAGGAGTAACAACTCCTGTGCACAGCTGAGTGTTCCCCTCAGAAGAAATCATGGACAAGATTGGTTTTGCTTTTAATAAACTTATTCTCAAGAATTATTACAAGCTCCTATTAGAGGGGAGGTAGCACCATCTTCCAAATGAATTTGTGGCTCCAGCATTCCCCACACCTTTTCCAAACTCCCCCTTACACCATCCCTGACAAACCAAGCTGGGGACATTCACTCATTCCTACCTTGCTCTGTCCCATTGACAGAAACTTTGAGGTTGACATAGGCACAGGCTGGGCCAACAGGCTGACACACCCCGCCTCTGACCAGTGTGATATCCAGCTCTGATCCCTTCAGCTGGGGAAAGAGATTTGATCATTACTTCAATACTGCTTTATTCAACAAACACAGTGAAATATTTTCCTTCAATGAACAACACTACCATCTTGCCTTGTTACACTGAGTGTGATTTAGCATAAAACAGCAATTTTTCCCACGTCTTCCTTCAGCCATTTTGGTTTGTACATCTAGAGATGGTCTTTGGCAAGAGACACAGTCCAAAGGGTGACAGACAAATTTGGAAGTGCCACTCTTTACTGAACTCCTACAACAAACTGAGGACAGATATTTACGGAGCACCAAATCCCATTTTGTGATTCTGTCCATTCTAGCCACAATTCAAAATTCATTTTTCAAGCACCTGCATTCCTATTCCAATAGTTTCTGATAAACTGCTTGGGGTTTTTGGTTGTGGCTTGGAGCAAGTCTTTAGGAAAGGAGCTCAGAATTAAGGCCTCGTATCAAAAATTGATCCAGGATAATTTCCCAGAAGCAATGATCTGAATGTAATCACAATACATGTAGAAAGGACAGACTGCATTTCATTTTTGTTCCAGTCCTCACATGTGTTCAACATCACGCAGACTCCTGTTACTTCTCTGAATAACTTCCAGAAATTTGATGCCATGATCCTGTCACAGTTGACTTAACTTACACACTCCCATGAAAGGATTTCTCAAGAAGGACTTTCTCATATCCCTGTTCTCAGCGTGACAAAGCAGTTGCAGCAGAACATGGAGTCAAGCATCTGCCCTAAGCAATCCATCTCTGCAGGGCCAGTGACAGAGACTTCCAAGGAGCACTCGACAGGTGCACTAAAATCTCAGTCACCTGTTTCTCTCTGCAACATCTCTTTTGAAGTCTAAGTGTGTGACCAACAGTTCAGAGGCACATCAAGCCCGTAAGCACAACAAGTTAAGTGCAGCAGGCAGCCCACGTGGCACAGAGCACAGAGTGACTCCACAGGGAGGTTCTCTGGAGTCTTCACTAAAATATACTAAATTAGGATTTAGGTAAGAATGAAGTAAGAGTGTGGGGGAACCATACTTGAACAGGCATGAAAGCTTTCATGGAAGACCACAGTGACCACCACCAGAGCTCAGGTCCCAGCTGAGTTGAGGCAGGCAGTCAGACAGGTGCTTCCCAGCACTGTATTTTCAGCTGCTTTTACATTCCAATGCACATTTGATGTTGATTTTACATCAAACTGTCCATCAGAAGTGTCAAATAAGTACTTAGAAGAAACAGCACAAGATTGTCACCGATTTCTCTAGCACTAAATAATTATGTAGTGTTTCTCCGTGTTTGTCACTAGATTAAACTGATAGTTTTGGGAAAGACCAAACAGGGCTTTGTTTCAAACCTGTTCAACTTCAGTGCCTTTAATAACTATAAAACATTTCCTTTACACACACTATTAAGATGGATGAAACGCGTCCTTTCCTTTCAGCTATTCCCTACCTTCCCAGCCATTTTGGAAACCAAATTTCAAGTCTGATAGATCCTACACTCCCTGTCTTTGTGGTCCAGGAGGACATTTAAATTGAAGAATAGTTCATTCACAGTTCTGCTACGAACGTCTTTTGAATAGAGTAAGTTTGAATAAAACCATGGCAAAACTATCATCAAATTTGTCAGAAGTAGTAATCAAAGAAAACAACAGAAACTGCTGCTGATTGGAACTACTAGATTTGAAGCCTCTGTGAAACTACACTTTTACAAAGGACGACTTCAGCAACACAGAGCAGGAAAAAAAAAATCCTTAAATATTAAACAAGTTGGTCTTAAGCCAAATCTAGCCCTGAAGGACAGTTCTAATACAAAAGTCTATTAATCTAAAAAAATCAGAACAATATTTTGGCTGTTTAAACAATGCACTAATCCAAGTACAAATAACTGTGTATTGCGTTTACACAAACAACTGCCTCATTTATTTACTTTGGTATCCAAGCAGCTTCATTTTCATAAACACCACACATACAAAACCCAACTATTTTCTTCTATAAACCAGAAAAGACTAATACAGAAAGCTATAAATAGAAAACAATATCTGCTCTATCCCACAAATAAATATTGACAAACTTTTTCTGTAATTGGAGCAGTTTGTTGGGTTAAAAGCAGGTAACAAGAGGAATTAAGGAGTCAGTGCTTTTCCTTCTTACTTGGGTTGTTTCCTGGATGAGAACTTCCTTTGAGGTAGGCACCGGGTAAGGCTTCAGGTCTGCCTTTATCGTGGCAAAGATGAACTCGGCGTGTTCCTGGATGACGGTATCCAGGTATTGCCCCTCCGGCAGGGCCCTGTAGTACACCGTGATCTCATCCGTGGGGACCAGGTTCCTCTGCAGGACACACAGACACCAAGCACAAACCAAGAGAGGAATGCTTGTTCAGTTAAAAAAAAAAGTATGTATTTATCAAGCATTTATTAAAAGCTTCCACAAAAGACTTAGGAAAAAATCAATCCTTCTGTCAAAATACGAAGAACCGTAAAACATGGGAGTTTAGGCAAGATTAAGTATTTTGATATTCATTGAAGTGAAAATAAATTATGGCCTTACGTCATTACAGAACTAAATTTAAATCATGCAGAAACACATGGGAGAGTTTTGATGGCCTCATTCCTTCCTGGTTATATTTTATATAGAAATAAAACTGTGTAAGTTTTATATATGTAAAAAACATTACTATATACAAATCCACATAGATGCATGTATATATACACACATATATATAATATACAAAGGGGGAGTTTAAAATGTATATAATATTTAAAAATACCTATTTTGGTACAAATTTGTCACTTTTTAGTCTTATGCTGAAGGAAGGTCCTTTCCAACCCAGACTTTTCTATGAATCTATGATTTATGCAGCCTTAGGTGCACAGATCTTTTCCATAGTAACATATCCCACAAAATTTTGCTATACACATCCTTTAGAGCTCTTGCAATGGAATCCGGTCAGAAAGCATTGCATGGGGAGTAAGTGATGCAGGGCTTCATGTTTAACTGAAAATGCATATTGCCCAGGTTGCTGAAAAGGAAATTAAAATCTTGTCTTGTCCCACCCCACTGATTCCTCACCTTCTTGCGAAGCTTCTGGATGCGATTGATCACTTCCCGAGCAACTCCTTCATCCACCATGGACTGGTCTGGGGTTACATCCAGCAGCACCAAAACCTGAGGAAACACACAGAACACGGATAAAGAGGTCACAAACTGGAAACAAGGTGCAAGTAACACTCTCAGGAGCTCAGGATGCTTTTAGAGAGCTCCTCTTGTACAAAATACGATGGTGGAGAGAATATTGAACAGCTCCAGGACTCACACACTCCTGCAACATGCTGAACTAACAAACCCAAGCCAGCTTTCACCTCACCATTTTCCTCTGGTTGCTTCCAAAGGAACTCTTCCCTTAATCAAAAAAAAGAAACAGAGGAAATGACCAATCAAATACCTGAGCATCGGAGTGTGCCTCGAACTGGGCAGATCCCTCTGTCATCTGATACATGAGACGGAGATCTTCGCCATGGAGTTCATGTCCTTCCACAACAATGGTTCCTGCAGGGTTGGCAGATGGAGAGCATCTCTTACCATCCATGCAAAAACCCCAGTTTTAAATTCAGAAAGCTTTAACCAAGTATCAGACATCAAACACGTGCAATGCATATATTGGCAATGCAGCCACACAGCAGTTAAGCACTAGTAAGCAGCACTGAATTATCCCACATTCCCATTTTTCACACAAGCACTTCTCCAGGCAGCAGAGCTCAGTAAAACACAGGCGCTTCAGCAACTGTTTGTGTGGAACCATCTGAATGGAATAAAACTTAAAAATAGCCTGTATACTCCACCAACTCCAAATTTCCATTTAAGCAGTTAACTAAACAGATATAGCTGCAAAATTCACACCCACTTGTAACTCTGGAATTGAAGGAATGCTTTTAGAATAAAAGTTACTGCACAAATACTCAGTTCCAATCTGATTCAGTCTCACAGAAAGCTTATTCTCTGCTTCACTTCAGCCTTACAGCAGCACTTAAAAACCACAGAACATCCTGAGTGGGAAGGGACCCAGAGGGATCATTGGGTACAGCTCCTGCACAGACACCCCAACAATCCCACCCTGTGCATTCCTGAGAGCACTGTCCCAATGCTCCTGGAGCTCTTGAGGCCATGCCCATTCCCTGGGGAGCCTGTTCAGTGCCCACCACCCTTTGGGGGAATAGGATTTTCCTGACATCACACCTAACCCTCCTCTGAAAGGAAGAAAGAGTTAAAGAGGAGATCAGTGTACATGGCCATTTCTAATCTACTGTCAGAAAAATAACAGAAATAATAAACTCAAATTTTCTCCTTGTAACAACTAAATAGGGAAAAGAGGAAAATAGGCCTTAAGCTCCCCTAAGCCCACAGAAGGATACTCTGGCACCCTTGAGGAGTTTGTCCCACTGCAGACCTGTCTCCTGGAATCTCTCCAGCTGCTCGCTGCTCAGCTCCTTGATGGCAGCCATGACGGGCTTGAAGGCCCCTTTGAGGCGCCGGCCCAGCACGGTGTGCTCGGGCTCGGCCCGCAGCCGCACCCCGTAGCGGCCCTTGTCCGCAGTCAGCGTCAGCACACGCACGTTGAGCTCCTGCGAAACACAGACACAGAGCATGAGCTGAGCAACAGCCAGGGCACACACCGTGGGTGGCAGCACCAGGGAAGGTGCAAATGGCAGCCCTACACAGAATTTGCACTGTGACTCTACAAACCAAGTCATTGGCCAGCCCTGAAGCCAAGTTCAGCAGCAGACCCCACCCTCAGCCTCCAGGGAACAGTTCTCTGTTATTAACAGACAGGCCCCACCTCATATTAACCTCCTCCTCCACCGCCCTTTTTATTTTCCTCACAACTGCCTGAAGAGCAAAACCCATTCCCTCTGTGTGCAGTGGCTGGAGCCAATGGCCTGGCAGAGTTCAGGAGGGAAAATTTAGCTGGAACAGTCCTTCCAACACACACTGAGCTGGGAAAACATAACCAACCATTTTATGGTTAAGGCTGTACAAAACTGCCTCATTTTGTCTCCTTCCTTACCTGTTCTTTCCAGCACCTCCCTGCACAGAAAACCACCCTGCTCAGAAAAACTTGTGTCCTGCAGTCAAAACAGCTTTATAAAATGTGCATGGACTTCCCCAGACCAGGGATGGTATTTTGCCACTGCAGGAACTTGTGTGTGACCATTTTTTCTGAGTTATACATGCAGTTTTTGTCCCCATATCTGAAGGGAACACAGCGGTGCCTTTGGAAGTTTTACACAACAACTGATTGAGAGGATGGTGGTGTGGAACTCTTTGGAGAGAAGAAAGCTGAAGGGGGATATGACTGAGGTTGGGAAATGTGAAAATGTGTAACTGTTATTCACAAAACATGCACCTCTTCTAGAGGCACAGACCTGCACGTGTCTCCAGCACGTTTCACTGCAATCCAGCAGGTTTTGACTGCCAGGCTGCCCAATGCTTGAAGCATTTGGTGTTTAATGTCCATTGAATGGTGGTTAGAGCTCCCATCACCATCCTATGGCACCACCAGGTGCACTTGGCAAACAAGCTGCTCCAAGGCATTTAGGAAGCAGAAGTAAATGGCAGCACCAGCATGACAGGACTAGCAAGTAGCCAAACATTTGGATTGAGAAATAATGCTTAAATACAACCTCTGAGCTGCAGCCTAATTCCCTAGGAAGTCCTACTGACACGAGGAGCCAAGAACACAACTGAATCTAATTTTATTTAATACATCTTTTAGGAAATCTAATGAAAATTACGCACTTCAGAAATTCAGTTTCAATGGGGTGCTGCTGGAAATGAGCCCATGAGTTGCAAATGACAACCTCATGGGGGAAAAGAAATAATAATCCAAAAAATAGCACATATTGAAAGATGACTTTGGGCCTGATTACATAAATCACAGAGAAGCCAACTCCATCAGGACGAGTCTTCTATACTAATTAGATTAGGAAATCATTCTTTTGTACACATTATCCATTTAAAAACCCAGAATGAATCTTAGAAAAACAGGCAAATCAGTATCTTAGGCCTGTTTATGTCAATCTCAGTGCTTTGACTTAAAACAGTTCTTAATTTTATCTTTTTAATTACTCAAAATTAGCTCCTTAACACAGCTTTCAAGTCTCAGGTGGACATACTGAGGCAACCAGCCCTCCCCACCACCAGCTGGAAGAGCTGCACATGCAATGACTGAACATACAAGAGCCTTTTGCTGGTGCCACATGCCCCAGCTATGGCCAGTCCTCAGAACAGAGACAAAGAAATGTCAGAAACGCTGTGCTTCAGCTGGCCAAGCTCAAGCTTCTCTAAGCAAGCAGCCTAAAAAGGAAAATAAGTACTCATTATGTAACAGTGTAAGAAATGAAACACCAAAGGACCCCCCCCAGCCCCAGCTCCTGTGTCAGATAATTCAGCCCTGTCACAGGCTCAGTCACGGGCTTTGATGGAGAACTCAATTTTCTCCGTTTTACTGCAGCCCTACACAGGGCTGGGGCTTGGAGGGAATACAAAGGTTGAATGGAAACAAGATTCTGACTGTGCACAGAGTCAAATTTACTCAGATAAAACCCTTCCCTGGAAGCAGCTGGGAAGAGAAGTCCTGACCCAGGCTTGTAAAAGGCCTCAAACAGTAATGAATAAAATGCAACTGTGTCCAGTTGCTAAAAGCCTTCTGGGTTTATTTCATTTTGTGAGCTTGGCTATTTTTGCATGACAACTCTATAATCTGGAGCGTTCTAATATTAAAATCCATTTATTTAAATGACTTGCTGTGTTCTGAAGATGAGAGAACAGCACTGCAGATCAAAGACTACAGCTCCTTCTGCACAAGCGATGAATGAAATTTCTGAAGAATTGACAAGTATATTTTTCCAATTCTTTTGTCAGCAACTACACGAAATTAAATGGTGTAATTCTCCTTCCCCATTACCTCTGGCATCTGCAAATTTACTCCTGGCAATCACTGAAGGTTCTAAAGCTCTGAATAGGCAGGAGGTTGATGAACAAAGCTGCAAATGCAGCCCAAGCAATGCTGCCCAGCCTGCCTGTAATCACTGACCTCTTTAGCTCTGCACCGTCCAGTAAACAACAGGATTGATTGCCATGCAGTACAATAAAACACACACCAAGCTCCAGCACCAGCTTGTTGAATTTTAAGACACATAATAAAACCAGGACAATAGACAGTACTTTGTGTTTGTGCTTCCACAAAGGCATCTGAGTTTGTTGTAACTCATCTCCCCAGAAGAGACACCTTTGTCTGCAGCAGCAAAGGAATACAAATCGAAACAGACCAATGTACAATCCAATTACGCAATAATTTACAAATTGTTAGCTTCTTTTGTTATCTTTCATTAGCTGTAGAAGTTGACAACAAATTTTGGCAAGTACCCTTTTGGAAGTAATTTGAGGAAGCAAACCTCATCTTCCTTGAAACCGGATTCTTTAGAAACTACAAATCTGGTTTTCAGATTCCAAAAATGGGACACAAGCATAAATTTCACAAAATTCTGCTGCTGAACAGACCCAGATATTGAATTTATTATAATTAATAATCACAGCAATTCTGAAGTGAGGGATCATAACTGCCAAGTCTAAGAGCAATAATCAATAAGTTAACATGACAGAAAAGCCTTACAGTCCCACTTGCAAATCAATTAGGATTTTTTTAATTAAAATTCCTCTAGTGCACAATTCTTAAGCATTTAACTCCCACAGTAACTAAAGCAAGCAGCACACAGCACCGATGCAGAGGTCCTGTGCACTGAGGCATGACTTCCTGAGCTGGTGCTCATTCCCCCAGCAGAATTTTTAGAGACTTTCCATAGATTTATATTTAGGCTTGGGGAAAGATGGTATTGCTGAAATTACATATAACAGACGTTTCAGAGGTTTTCCTGTGCTTCATCTCCCAAATTCCCTGACTGACACGGCTGCCCTCACCAAGACAAGGGAGGTGAGTTGATCCTCCTTGGGAAGATGCACATTTTTGTTCTCTTTGTCAACATACGGCAGCTGATCTTGACAATGGCAACTTCAACCACAACATGACAGCACATTTTCAGCACATGAGCAGCTCTGCTGTCATGATACCTCACCGTAGGGAAGAAAAACCCCTTAACCTGCCAAGAACAGGCATAGGATAAGGACCGGTCATCTCTGAACAAGGGGAAAAAACCCCTCAGATCCTGCACTGCCAGGGATTAGTGGGAAGACAACAAGGATGGTGTGACACTGACCTTTGAAGATGGGTTCATGGCTTCAGAGAATGCAACCTGGTCAGATTCTAACCACCTCTCAATCCAATGCGGTCCGTTTGCAGGATTAAGTGCTTCTCAACAAACACTAAACTGACTCTGGCACATCACCCACCGATATTAATCCCCTTTCATTACAGCTCTCTTGGAAATTCACTTCACCTGGGAGTTGTTCATATGGTCACAGGGATGGTTGTTCAGGTAACCAACAGACACAATCCACTTAAGCATCATGTTCTTACCTCAAGTACGTACTTCTCTAAAGACCTGATGTTTTCCAGAGCCTCTGGATCCTGGTGGATAACTACTACTTCTTTCAAAGGATACTGGGGGGAAAAACCAAAACAGAAACTTAACTATTCAGTTTCCCCAGGTTTATCCTAAAGTTGCAAAGCTGTTACACATTCCCAAGGTATGAGAGGAGATGTCAAGAGTTCTAACCTTGACTGGGATGGTTTTTCTGTCTCTGATGACTCGTCCCAGCTCAATCACAGACTGCAAACAAGAAACGGCACTTTCAATTTTTTTGTCGATGAGATCCTCCCTGGATTAGAAAGGAAACATTATAATTGCTTCATTTTCATGGCATCTCTTGGAGCAGACTGAAAACATTTTACCCCCTTCGCTGAAATTTCCTGCAACAGACTCAATTATGCCCTGGTTGGGGCAATTTGAAAAATGAACAAACAGGCTTTTCCTCTCTCTTTGTGGAGAAGATGAGGAAGAAATAACTTGCTGAAAACAAATCGCAGAGCTATTTTTACATCTTTTGTTAGCACCTCTCACAAGGTGGAGGGGATTGACTCACACAACCTATTCGAGTAATAGCCAATAAAAAGTACAATTTATATTAATAATATCATAAGAAGATGCAGAAAGGTATTATAAATATGGTGCTTATAACAACAATGAACTACCCATAACAACAATTCACTGGATCTCAATTTATCATTTTTTCCAGAACTGCAGATATTTGAGCTTGATGTTTTAGAGTTTTATCATCTTTCCTGGCTCAATAATTTTAACACCTTTCTATTCTAAGGCAAGGCAGGGTTGAGGGGTTTTTTGCCTTTTGGGGATTTTTTGGGGGTTGGGGTGGGGAAAGGATTGAGATTGAATTTTTGGGTTTTGGCAGGGTTTTTTTGAGTGAGCTAGCATTTACATCTTATTTCAAATGTACAAGTAGTGAAATATTCTGAAAATGTGTTTTTCCTGATTTGTTGAGTACATGCACTAATTGGGCAGCTCCTTTAAAACCACTCAGGTATCACAGCAAGACCAGAGGTATTGCTTCAAAAGACAAATACACATAAAATGAAACGAACACAGATACTTGCTGTAATCTGAGGAGCAAAAGTACTGGGATGAAAACCACAAATCCAATAAGAACTGGCCAGAAAAACAGAGCTGGTAAAAGCAAAACTCACAACTGAAATATCCCCATCTGCTGCATTAGGCCTTTGAGATGGTACTACCTCTTTTGAAGCTTTTGTTCTTCCAAAAGCCAGAGTTTCAGGATGATCCTCCACCAACTTGGAAACATGTAAATTACAAGATGGAATATTTTGCTCCCAGAAAGCTTCACACAGGATTATGAGCCAGCATTTCAATACTTGCCATCACTGAACAACATTGCAGAGCCACAATGTGACAGTGTTTTTCACAGACTGAATGCAAATCCACAAAATTTAATGCAACCCTGCTGTTCAGACACTGAGCAACCAAGCAGGACCTCGGTGGGGTTTTAACACAGGTGTTGAGTCAAGCTCAGCTGTGGAAGTGGCTCAGTCCCTCAGCTTTATCTGCACTTACCCGCCACACTGGTAAAGTGGTATTTTGTGTAACTTCATCCAAAAATAGCTCTTATTAATTGACAATATTGTCCTTACGCCGCATCAGAAAAATATTCGAAGTAAATGCAATGATGCGCTTTGCAACTCCAGGTGAAACTCAAACTTCAACAATAATCTGGATTTGAAAAGGCGTTTTTTAATGGGACAAGGGAATAACTGATACAAAGAGGATCCAATTCCACAAACTAGTAACAGACAAAACCCCAAACAAAATGCTCTACAGAGGAAAACAGTACAAGCCTCTCAAATCCATCCCATATTTGCACGATGCAGCAGCAACTGAGTCCCAACTGCAGTAAAGGGTGACTAAGCCACTTTTAAATGCTGGTGCTAAGCCCATGCCTGAACTGAGGGCCCTGCAAACGGCTCCCATCCTTCCCTCACTCCCTTCTGCAGGAGCCCAGACCTATTCCTGGCAGCTCCCTGATGAGGGCTGCATTCCTTGATTACATATTCTTCACAGCACTTGCCCAGGGAACAGAAAATCAGCACCATCATTATGTCAATCTCCAGCTCCCTGTTGCAATAGCTCTCACTATTAAAGCTCTCAGAAAGACCATACACGCTCCTCAAAGGATACAGCATCCATAAAAAGATATACCATTAGAGAAGGTTTAAATTTTAAAACTGGCACGTAAAGTACCAAGGTCAGGTCCCCTGTCCTTGCAGGTTTTCACACTGAGCTGCAACACTGAAGGAAGGGTTTTTCTCTTATATTCAGGGACCAAGAGCAGATAGTGATGCAGGGAGTAACTTAATCCACTGCAACACCAGTGCTCTCTCTGATCCTTTAGGGCCCTTCACATGTAGGCACTAAAGCTTTGAGCCAACACAGAGTTTGAGAAGCAAAAAAAGACACTCCTGCCCACCCTAAGAAAATATTGCAATTTGGGAACATACATTCTTCCTAATTGCTTTCCTTCCTATCTCCAGTCCTTTAAGCTAGCACAAATCTACTGCCTAAATGAGAAAGGAAAAGTCCCAGTTAAGATTGAGAGTGGAGTGTGAAGTATACTGCAAATGAAATGCTCTCCTACAGCAAAGAGACTAAAATTCATGAGAGCTTAATCAAAACCAAAAATGAACAAGAATCCTTCAACAAACAACCAAAGCCCATTTTGCCACCTGAGTGCTGCCTCTTACCTGACTTGGGGGAGCATGAGGTAGTGGATGCTCTCAGTGTTCTTTTCCTGGACCGAGGCTGGATCAATGAGTGTTTTCAGATTCTGGTACATCAGCTCAGTGATAAATGGAGTATATGGTGCCTGTAATGTTGCATTCAATCACCAGCTTTCCTTTATTGCTCGTACATTATGAATCAGTAATACTATGAATTACATAAGGACAGTTCAGCAAAAACAATGCTTACACAGTGTCTGCGACTGGGACGTTATTCAAAATGCAGACTGAAATAAATAATGGAGCTCATACTACTTATTTACCTCCTTCCTGATATTTAAATGTTATTTTTGGGCATCAGGTAAGACATCATAATGTCTCCTTATCAATCAGGTGATATACGCCTTCTTTTTAGTACCAAGGGCCAGATAGGTAACTATAAAGGAGAGGTGGAACTGTGCTGTGCAAAGATGCTTTTCCATCAACTGCATTAAAGTGTTATTGAAAATGGGCTGTAAGTCCCTTACCATGAGTCTGCACATGGAGAACAAGACACTAAACAAAGTTTCCAAGGCCATAATGCAGTCCTCAGTTCCATTCTCACCCTAAATGAAGAATTCAACAAGAAACAAAGTGATTTCAGGATCAGGAAGTGCACTTCAATAGGCTTCAAAAAAGTCCTGTGTTAATGCAATACACTTGTTTTTCAAACTGTATTAATTTTGGTCAATTCCACTGAGCAAGTGGACCGAATTATTGGACATTTTGGCTGGTTTTTCCCACAAAGCAGAGAGGAGAGAAAACAGCTAACTTTTGTGCCACTCTCAGGCACCAAGTGACAGCATTTGCTTGCAAGATCTTGTGTGACACCATGGAGCTGCCACGCATCCCATGAGCAGGCAGGGCCCGGATTTTGTTGCCAGTGCAGAACTGCAGCAGCTGATCCCTACCTTGAGCCTCCTGCGGTTCATTCTGACGTACCAGTTGGTCAGAACATCCACAAACTTCACCAGCCGAGGCACCACCGTGTACAGCCTGTAAGCTGCAAGGGAAAAGGGTTCCTGCAGTTAAAATCTGCCCTCTGTAAGCTCCTCACTTATAAAACACATCAGCATTTACAGTCCTGGTGGTAAACACAGCACCGGAGCAGCAGCAAGCTCCAAAAAGGAACTAAAATATCGATCATGTTAAAACTGTATTTTGAATATGCACGTCGTCATTCTCATGCTCAATACAAACACCACCGTGCCCCATCCCCAAACTGTTTCCCTAATCTAACACAAACAGACATTATGGGAGCCTTATGCTTTTATCTGACTGCTAAAGAGGATAGTGGATAAGAGACTATTAATCGCAGGGGATTGCGCAAATCCTCGATTTGCACATGCTACAAATGCATCCAAGGCGCTGCATGTTGAACAGAAATTATTGCAGGACCAGAAAACAAAATTTTCTTAATTATTGCCAACACTTCCTCCTTTTGCTCAGCAGATTTCAAATAAGACACCTACTTCAACCAACCCTCCCTGAATTAATTACAGTTTTTTACTATTTTTCTAAGTAACAGGATAAGCTAAAACGGAAAGTAGCAGCAAGGCTGATGAGGTAAGAGATAAACAGTGCTGTATTTTCAAGTTCTGTGTAACTGAAATCGTGGGGAGCTGCCAGCACCAAGGTCATCACCAGCATCACTACGCAACAGAGAAACAAATTTCAGCTGTTCCTGAGAAAATCAGGGGGGCTGGGGGGATGGACCTTACACAGGACTTGATTTTCTAAGGCAAAACTTGCATTTAACTTCTCTAAAAGCCAAGAGCTCCCTGGTCTCCATTCTGAATCAGTGTCATTAATCAAGCAGCTACTGAGTAAAATGGATCGAGGCTTTAAAAGCTCCACCACACTTCACTGTGTTTTATAAAACAGAAATGTTTTTAAAGGCAGAGAACTGGGATTTAAACCTAAAAAGGCAATGCCCAGAAGATTCACACCATGGTGGGGAAGACATTATTTACAGGGGAATTTGTATTCCTAAAAAATCCTACCATTTCCTCTAGCTATGCATTATTTAGTTAGGAGACGAGTTATAAACAAATTTTAACATAATCAAAAATCCCACCCAGTGTGGATAGTGTCTCTTGAACAAGAAATAAAATGTAAGCCTGGAAAAATGCATTTCTCTTCTCAATAGCTGTAACCAAATTGTGAAATTTGCTTTTTTGTGACTCAGGAAAAAGCCATGGGTGTACACAGGGACACTACACACTTCTTTTAATTTCAGTCATGAGGAGAAAAGATGTTTTAATAAAGTAAGTGCTTGTTTTGGGCACTTCAGTAGAAAATAAAAGCCTAATAAGGCTTATTGATTTTAAATATAGAATTTTAACACCCCTGAAATACGTTAGGTTTCAACACATGTAACTTGTGCTATTTTCCATGGATATCGGGAATGGGGCTGGGCCTCCTCCTCTCCAGCTGCACACACCCTTGGAAAGCAAAGCTCTCCCCATCCAGGACCAGCAGAGGGTTGTTCCCCCTTCTCTGGAGTTTTCCAGGCTCTCTCAAGCACCCCAGAGCTGGAGGGTGCACAGGTTCCTCCCCTTCCCCCTCAGCCTGTTCAGGTGAGGTCAATCCCACACTGACCGCACTTGGGCTGACACTGCTGCCTCTTCCAGTGCCAGGAGAAACTGGGGCAGAATTAACATAAGTTGGGCTCACTGGAAACATTTTCCCAGAGGCAGGAGATTGGTGTAAAATTCAGCTGCACTCTAAAAGACACTGGATGAAACGGAAGAAGCAGAGCCCAGCTGCAGCCATTTCCCTGGTCAGTGGTGTCTCCTCAGCACTGCCAGTTTCAAACCTGTGTGTTCTTACACTCCATCACACCCAGCTGCAGGAATTTATATTTATCTGCTTTACCGAGCATTTGACGTTATCAGTCACCATTATAATCTTCCCTTGTCTCTTCCTGACATTTTTCCTACTTGATGTGATATGAAGTAGAAAATCTTTTCAAAAAAAAAAAAATCCCAAAATAGGTTTATAAAAGAGATTAGCGCCAGAGTATCATGCCACAGCACACAAATTCACTACATCTCATTAAGATCTGCCTGACTGAATCCAGAGTTTATGCAGAAAAATAAACTGAAAAATTCTGTTTATTAATCCCCTCCAAATGAGACTGCCGCTCATTTGATGAGCACATGATGTTATCTTCATCTACCACAAGCGAGCAGCGTTTCATACCCACACTACTGCCTTGGAAGTCTTTACACTGTCATTTTCCAACAGGAATTCTCCTCTCCTGCTTGGAAGGATCTTCTTACTTTGTAAAGATGGTCGCTGACACATCCCTTTTTGTCAGCTTCCTCTTCCTCTCAGAAATCCAGAGCACACAATTCAAGTTTCTACCCCCATATTCACCTGCCTGCAATATTTCTGCTTAAGCCATGCACTGATCCAAGATCCCAGGTTCACAAACTCACAAAGGAATTTTCTGTTGTCCCGCCAAGTATTTTCCTCTTTACATGCAGCACACCAACTTTCATAGGGTCTGCTTATTTCTGCTTGGCAACACATGAAACATGGCACACACCACCACCAAATTTCAAGGATAATTTGCAGGAAGAAGCCACATTTTCATCAATGAGAGCCACCTTTTAAACACATGCCTGGGTTGGGTAGCTTGAGGATTCTTTCCTCCTTTAATGAAATGTTCTTAGATGAGCTCACATGAATTTTGCTCGTACCAAATGACCTGATTTATCTACTACACAGGGTAAACTCACTGTACTGGTCTTGGTGAGGGTGACCATCACATCAGCCGGGGGGGAAAACAAGAGATGAGTGCAGTGCAGGACTGTCCTGTGTCCTCAAACTCACATCTGGCATGTAGCTATTTACTTATTATCTATCACCCCACATAACACCTTCCTTCCCAAGCCCAAGGCTTCTAAAAATTCTTCTGAGGGAAACTTCAGATCACAGGCATGAGGGGGGTTATTTGTTGATTCATGAACAGGAATGACAACAGCTAAAGCCACCTTCTTTCCAATATCTGGGTTTCCAGTGCCCTCAAATGCATCAAAAGCTCTTCAAATCCCACTGTGACTTTATCTGCAAGTTCATCAACACCTGCAGGGGGTTCTTGCAGCATCTCCTCTTTGCAATTAAATGTCCCAATGTAACGTGAGCATTGAGAGATATGGCATGACGAAAAAAACAACAAGCAGGGAGAAAAACCTGGACAATACCTTCCTACAGCTGTCCCATATCCAAATACCTGCTGCACACACTCCCACAGTATGATTCCAAAGAAACCCTCTCCGTAGAACTATACCAGGGAAAAAGTGATTGCCAGTGCTCATGTACCTCTCAGAATTATTTTATTCAGCTGACTTGAGCACTGCCCATTTTATCCCTTTTTTTCACAGTTTCTCCAAATTCTATTTGGCCTCCTTTCACTGCTGCCTTTCAGTAACTATTAGAATACCATTAATTGCTCCAAGCATTGCAGCAGACGTTGTTACAGCAACAAGCTCCATCCCTGAGCTCACGGGATTTGCTGTGACAAAAAATGCCTCATCACTATCTGAAATCTCATGAACAAGCACAGCAAAATCTGATTTAACATCCATGAAAGCAGCATTCCATGGATTATGGCAGCTGGTTAAAGATTTCCTTCCTTTTATCAAAGTCTCTCATGGAATTTGGGACTCTCTGGATGGAGTGGCAAGTTCTCCAATCAAACATGAAACACCCCCAGAACCCCTGAGCAAAAGTGCATACCTGCCATTTCAGCTTTGAAGAACTGGATGAGGGATTGGGTGAAAGAAAGAATCCATTTATCCATGATGTTATTGCTCTCCTTAACCGTGTTCTCATTGTAAAGGAATTCTCTTCCCTCGTCCTAGCATCACCATAAAAACAAAAAGCACATTTCCAAGTCATCAGGGTATATAATCAAACCTCTATATCCAATTACCTGTCAGCCACCACGATTTTGGCATCTTCCCTGAGTTACACTGGTTTCCTAAAAGCAAACATTAAATTCCAGACACAGGTATGTAAGAGAAGGAGCTGCGGAAAACCTGCCTCACCACAATTTTTAACTGCAAAGGAGGCCAATTAAAGAGTGCAATTAAAGAGGGAATTACAATAAACATTAAATCATTATTATACCTAATCCAAGACGCTGGGATTTTACTTTCTCTCTTACAAGAAGCAGAATACAATGAAGACGTTGCTTAAACCTGTGCATGAAATCTAATTTAAGCATTATCACCTCCAATAGCACATTCTTTTGCCTAATATGGTGCACAGGAAGGGTTTCACTATTTAGAAAGAAAAAAATCCATCTGCTGAATACCAAAACTATCTGCTTAAGCACCTGGATTTTCCACTGGGGTCTTCCATCCCCAACTGAGCTGACATTGCAAGATTTAATGGTATCACAGAAAAAAGCTATAAAGTACACTTTAGACAATTCAAAGGTCAAACAGAATAAACAAGTGTATTTTGGGAGAAACATCTAAGTTTGTCTGATGAATGCAGTCCAGGGATCCCCTTAAAAAGGACTTGTTAAACACTAGGATCTGGAGTTAGCAAACTTTCTTCCCCAAAGAGGTTGCTAAAAAAGATAAGCCCAATTGTTTAAGTCAGCTATTTACTGTACTGGTTTTTGAAGTCAGCTGCCTTTATTGATTGAAATGGCAGCTCTCCACAGTGGCCAGGCTGTCACTGCAATTGCACACGGAGTACAAGGTTTGGACTTTTCATTTAGTCCCCACTCTCCCATAGAAGTCAGTGCTAGCCTGCTGTCATTAATTTCAGCTGAAAGATTAAAATTGGTTTCAATAGAAACTATACACTATACACATCAAATCTTCAATTTTAATGAAAAATTACTATAAGAAAGAAATTTTAATCTCGCTTTCATGCTGAAAGTCTAGAAACTCCTGTCACTCATCCAGCATTTTCAGTAGACTTCAAATGTAATCGACAAGTCTAAAGCATTATTGCTTTTGTGATTTGCCTTTCTTTCCATTCCATTTCTGAATCTTTTTTCTAAGTTGCATTTAAATTTAACTTTTAAAAAAATAACTGTCACATTACAGAAGACAATCTTCTTGCTGTGGCTAATGTATTCAGGACTGAGTATTCCCAAGTTAAGCATTTTAATGCAGATTTATAATTAAAGTTCCAGTAAATGAGTTAGTTCAAGAAACTGTCACAGCAGCCACTACTGAAAATAACTTTCCTGACTGATTTGCAGTTCTGCTCATGCTCAATCTGGGCGGTGCTGAGCACTGCTCTCAGTGCAGAGGAACTTGCAACAGAGCCTCCTGGACTGGAGCTGTCCTGGCCACACCTCCAGGGGAACAGCAAAGAAAAGGCAGCAGCAGTAAGGCAGGATCAGTGGGACCTGCTGCCTTCAGCTGCTCTGGAAACACCAACAGGAAAATCCATCCAGGTTTAGCAGGGACATCTCAGAAGGATCCCCTCCAGCACACGACCTGTAACTGGTGTTCCCAGAGAAGTGATGAGCAGCAGGGAATTACTCAGCATGTCCTGACCCCACAAACACCAGCTCTGGGCCTCCAATTTCACAAGGCTGAATGCAGGAGCATCCCACTGATGTGAAATAAAAGGGACTCAAGAGCACTCTAATCTGAGAAATAAAAGCTGTCACGTCTTGGCAGTGCCTCACCTTCCTCTTCCCCTTTCTATATTTAATAAGCTTGGTCAAGAAGGGAAGATGCAGGTGATTACAGCTTTATCCAGCATGGTACAAACAGCAAGTAACAAATTAGGGCAAGTACAATAAACAATCTGAACTAGCTTAGAACAAGGAGGTAAAGATCAGATGATCTCTGGAGCTCAGACCTCCCTTCCAATCTCAGTTTCCCTACAATTCGAATTTGCTTTTACCCTGAAAAAGCACAAAACCCCTCGCACTCGGCCCCGCCAGGGATCTGTACCTTGTGCTGCAGGATGTGAACATTCTGCACCAGGAAGCGATAGGCGTTGTACCAGGGCAGGAACACATCCTTCAGGATATCCCTCACTCCCTCCTCCTTAAACCTCAGGTTTTCTGCTCTTACCACGGGAGAATTGATCAGGTACAACCTGCAAAATAAGAGCACAACACATCAAAGCTTAAAACTGCACATACTGATAGAGTTTCACATTAAAAACTCCAAAGATGACTGGATTGTAGGCATGTAACAAACTAAACATAAAACCATTTACCTGTTACTGCTACAGGGGTTTTTCTAAGATGCTGCATATAGAATTTGAATTTAAATTTTTTTACTCTAGAAGTTAAGTGAAGTGCTAACACAGACTCAGATGCTATCACAGTGTAAAACAAGCAAAGGTTGCATGGAATTAGTGTTGATTTGAGGGACAGATATGTCCCCTCAGGTTCTTTGCTGTCTCTGAGTTCACAAAAAATCATCTTTATACTTTATCCCATCATCTTCCCCAAATAAACATTCTGTCTTCAGAAATAAACTGGAATCTATCAAGTTAACTCAAAGAGAAACCAGGCCTTACTCAAGTATCAAAAAAACTTGAATACAAACTTGATTTAGATACACTTCATTTAATTTTCCAAATATGAAAACCAAACCAAATACTCTTTAGTTTCAAAGATTGTGGCATTTTTCAATCCAAATTTATTAACCCATTTGCTCACATTTTTAAACTTTCAAAATCATGATTCTAAGCTAATATAACTTTACAGGCACTTCTTTTAGGAGGCTTTAAAATCTTAATGCGGTTTGACACAGCACATTCAAGAATACCAGACCAGAAATTCTCTGCAGGGAAACATTCTTCAGGAGAGAGGGCTTCTTGCATTAAAACTAATAGATAAAAATAGAGCTACCAGAATAAACAGACAGTAATGCAGCAGAGAAATGGGCCTTCTCAGTGCTGTATTGAAAAATAAAAAACAATTTTAAACACAGATTCACAGAAAGGCTTGGGCTGGAAGGGACGCCAAGATCATCCAAACGAATTTGTATCTGAATTCAAATTATAAATTTACAGAAGTAGAGAACAATTAATGGCAATGAATTCGTAGGTCCTTAAATGAAATTAGAATTTGTTACCTTTGCATCCTTACACCGCCTTCTTCTACCACAGACCTTCCTTCTACCACAATTATTGATGTGCTACAGTTTTGGTGGTGTTGTAGTATTGCTTTTTGGGGGTTTTTTTGTTTATTTTAATAAAGCAGCCCTACCCTGCCTTAAAACAAGGAAATGTTAAAAGAAGAGCAATTTCCTCAATTATGCCAATGCAAAGATATATCTCTACTATGGAAAGAGAAATAAGACACACAAAAAAGGAAGAGTTCTATCAATTCAGCTACATCCATTCAGTTACTCCCAGGGCAGAAAATAAAACCTTCCTCAAATCAAGCCAGTGTTACCGACTCTGCTAACAATGTACAAGTAAAAAATAAAAGTAACCTCCTCTTCACCCCTCTAAACCAGCAGCTTGTTGCGTTATTTCTTCTGCATTTTAAGACCAGGTTGAGAGGAGGATGTAACTTCTCACTTCTAACAGCAATCCTTACCTCAGGATAGAGGAAAGCAAAGGCTTTGGAAATACCATGACCAGCAAATTCTTTCTGACATAGCTCAACTTGGACAGGTCTCCAGCCTGAGTCCCAGCAATATTGAAATGTAACTGTTTTGGCCCTTCTTAAAAATTTCACCCAGGATTCAAGTTTCATGAAGCCTCAAGTTGGGTTGTTAAATTTACTGTGCTGTTATTTCTGCTGTTTGCCCTTTCTACTCAATTCCATATTCATTTCACCAACTTATATTTTCCACTGATCTGTTTATCAAGCTGCTGCTGAGAATACTTCAAAGCTGGAGTTAAAATATACATATATATTTGTGTACTGCAAAAGCTAAAGTAACTCTGCAGGGAAACAGTGCCAAGGAAAAAGCCTCAGTTGTAGCTTTTGCTATAAACAGAGAACATGAAGAGCCTCAGAAAAAGCAGAGAACTGAATTGCAGAGCTCCTTCCAGAAATGAGCCCAGGCTGCAACGCTTTTTACTCTCTGTGTGGGTGTAGGTATAAATAAATGTGACATTAAAGAATGAGTACACTGGCAGATAAATGAATTAGCTTTTTAGAAATTTAGGAAAAAAAAAAACCAAAAACCCAGGAATAATGGAAGTGTAACTTCTGGTGTTTGAGATTTTTTTGGTTTGTTTATAAAAAAAGCAGGGTTGTTTTTTTTCCCAACAGAAACATCACCTGCAATTTAAAAATCTCCAGTATGAGTAACTCCAGCCCTTTTCACTCTTATTATTGCAGCTACCAACTCACTGCTACCCTGCTAACACACCTTGTTTATTTCTAAAGAACAACCTTGATTAAATTTAAAAACTCCACCCAACTCTCCATTGTAAACATGTGTTAGGTCTTTTTAATGCTAAAGCTTAAAACAATTAGGAACTTCACACTGGTTTTTTTAAATTATCTAGAAGCAACAGCCATCTTCCCCAAAAAACATCCAGCTTTCATCCAGCCCGTCAGTTCTCTGTGCAGTTATAACACACACAATGCGGGATGTTTGAAGGTCTTCTTATATACACAAGAATTACGGGGCTCTAGAGAAATGCCCAATGGTACATTCCCGCTGTTATTAAAATGTCTTTATTGTACCTTTACCTCAAGGTACCACTTGCTGCAGGTAGTCAGTGCACCAAGCCAGAGCACCAAGTGGCTGTGTAATTACTTTACATGTTCCTGTAATTTTAATGAACCACTTGAACTGTGTTTAATCTCTGTTTGACCAGGACAATTTATCTACACACATTACGCTGCTCCACTTCTGCTCTTCCGGTTCCCCTACTGTTAGGTGCGAATTATAAACTCAAATCAACAAAAACAAAGCACTTTCTCTCTAGAAAATGTGTGGTATAAACAGCAAACAAGTGTTTTGTGGATTATGCAGTGACTCTTAGACAACGATTTAACAGCGACCTTGTAGTATTGTTATCAAATATTTTATTCACATTTTCACTGGCTCAACTCAGACTATCAGTGCTGGTGAAAGCACAGCAGCTTGGGCTTGAGGGAGACATGACAAGGGTAAAGAAGGTGCAGGCACTGCAGCCATTATCCATTGCCGGTTCTTTGGAGTCATCCACTCTTGCAACTACTTGGCCGTCACAGTGGTGTAGAAGCTTCTAAAATTCACTTTCTTCCTGCTGCTAATTGTCACCCCCACCAGCCCAAGCAGCCTCTCGGTACAGATCTGCCATGAGCAGAGAGCCAACACACCCCGCTGAACATCCACCAAAATAATCCTACCTGAGTGCATCAGCGCCGTAACTGTCCACGATGCTCATCGGATCAGGGTAATTCTTCTTCCTTTTGCTCATTTTTTGGCCATCACTAGAAAATAGCAAAATGTAGGCATCAATTCCCAGAACTCTTGTAGAACATGGATAAAGAAAAAAGGCCCTTCAAATCCAGCTCAGTTTTTCTGTCCTGTTGTGTTCCTTGTGGCACAGACATAATTATATGTATCTATACATTAGCACATGGTTTCTGTATGGCTGCTGAACCCACAAGAGCAACTGGAAAAACCAAAACGCAGCCCAAGAGGCTCCCAAGTTACAAATCTAAGCAGAAAATCTGTCTTTGCTACCAAAGCTGAGGGAAGATGCACTTGTTTTGAATCAATCCCTCCAGCCCACCAGCAAAGCTTCATTCTAAAATAAAGGGAAACAAATATAATTAACTTAAAATGACATCTAAAACTACATTTATCATCCCCTTTACTCTGCATAACAGCTATAATTTCTTTCCTATTGTTGTTATTCATTTTCTCTCTCTCTCTAGGCAGGACTAATCCTGCTGGAAAGAACCTAGAGCAGCAGACAGCTGGGATGTGTGAGCCTCTCACTCTCAGGTGCCTCTTATCTCCTGCAGCACTGATATCACCCTGACAAGTCTTAACAGCTCCAAAGTCCATTTCAGATTCCATTTACAATTTGCAGGACTTATCTAAAACATTCTTTGACTAAAAAGCCGCTCAGGAAGGAACTGATTGACACCAACCTGGCAAGGACAAGGCCATTTACAATGACATTCTTGAAAGGAGGCCTCCCAAAAAGAGCAGTGGACAGCACCAGCAAAGTGTAGAACCTGAAACAAGAGACAACATAAACGTGACTTTATAAATACACCCAGCTAAAGCCTGCATGTCTTCATTACAAAATAAATGTTTCACTATGCTGCTTTCCTCCAGCAAAGATAAATTTGAAGTCTGGGGAACATTCATGTGGCAAAAAGTCTATTGAAAGTAGATCTTCCTATTTGTAGCATATCATGCTGTTTGCTCAGCTGGGATCTACTAGTCCAGGAAGGCTGAAAAATTCTAATAGGAAGCATTAGGAAGGTCATGAGAAAGAAAATTGCAGCATTTCCCTCTTTAATACAAAAAAGGGGAATTCTACCCCTGGACAAGTTTCCTGTTTGCTCACTGCAAAGCTCTGAGCACGGGATCAGTCAGGACCAGCACACTTTTGTTTGTGTGTGTGTGTTAATTGTGTGTTCTTCAGCCTGACAGACAATGGAACAAAGCCCAGAAGTATAAAAGCAAGTTATCAAAAATGAGTGGAGCCTCCTTCCAACACAGCCACAGGTTTGACTGGAAGGAGGTTGTGGTTACCTGCTTGCATCAGCCATCACTAAGAAATCTGAAAATGTTCCCACAACAAAGGGCAGCAGTGGTTCCTCCCCATTCTATTGGATGTGTTTACAATCACTCTCTAGCTATCTGGACACTTTGGAAATCAGTGCTGGAGCAAGCACAGGCGCCTGTTGTTCACAAGGCTGATATATGGTTATATCTGGGAAATTAAGCGTAAGTGCAGGATGATGTGATAATTTCACACTCAGGAGCCAGAGCCTTCACCAAAGGAGGGATCTGTGAGCTGCTGTAACGGCACTGTTGGTAATTACTTTTAAGAAAGTAACTGGAGGGTGGGCCACAGCTTTCCTGGCTCAAAACAGACATCACACTGACAACTGCTTAGCAACCTTCAAAGAGAAGGTGATTATAAAAAAACCTATAATAAGGCGCAGGAGGTTGTGTCTCAGAACTACATATTTGCATGAAGATTTAGGGGAGAAACACTTCACTGGAGGGGAGAAAAAAAATCCATCTGTATGTTCCAAAGTTGTTTTTATCAAAAAGCAGCCTATAATTGCAAAAGCATTATTCTGACACTTGAGGGTCCTCTGCAGAGGCTGCTGTGTGCATTTATTAACTGACTTCCATGACAACTCTGATGCTTATCTCAGACAGGCCTTTAACTCTCAAAATCCCCTCAACTAACACTGCAGGATACAAATTCTCTTTATTAAACTGCATTTTAATTTAATGAATTTTGACCAATAGTCCTCCACCTGTACATAAACATTTGCACTCAAAATCCCTCTCTTGATTTTTACCTTTCTTAAACAAACTCCTAATATCTGAGTATTCCCTCAGATGACTGACACCTCCAGCCTCCAGGGCTGACAGTTCATTACAGGCGCAGCAGTTCTTCCTTAGTACTTACTAAAAGGTTCCTCGTTGACAAACTCCCAGCACTTCCTGCATGCTGGTCACAAATTCTCACATTAGAGCACCTACCTTTGCAGGTAAAAAGAACAAAGCAGAACAAACTAGGAGAGATTTCAATATTACTTAGGAATTCCTAATTCCCTGTATCAAGAAAATTGTACAGGCGGACTGTGGGCGCTGAAAAAAATGCACCCAAGGATACTTCACAAATTTTATGTTCAAATTGTCAAACCCAAGGAGCCTCAGCATGAGGTGCCTTAGCTGATGACAGCTACAAGACTGTCTTCGAGAACCTGTGATCCACATATTCTGATGGAACTCGCCTGATTCTTCCTCAGGTTGTGCTTCTAAAATTCACCTCATTCACTCTGAATATTTTGAGTGTCTCTCTGCACCTTATTTTAGAAATATCTTGTCCACACACACATTTGTTTCCTGAAAACTTCCTCAACTTCTCTGCTGCTTCACCTTCCACTCACCAAATCTCAGTCTGTTTCTAGGTATGCCCTTGCAGATAAATAGCTGTCAGTCACACAACAGTAAAAAACCTTAACAGGGACAGAAATTCACTTCTTTGCTCTACTTTTTACTTAGGAGAAAACAGGGAGGGAATTTTTTCTCCCTTTTTTCTCAAACAACTGTGGGTAAACTCATGATCCTGTGGGTCATACCAAAAGCCTCCAGCTGTGAATTCCCTGTGGGCCACCACATTCTGACCATGCCCATAAATCCTGCTGCATTTCCCAATATACAGTCAGACACAGAGCCTTTCCTACCACTGCCTGCACTGCCAGTCTTGCAACCCAGCCACTCTAAGATTTTGTCCTGTGGCTTTAACAAACAACATCCAGCTGTTTCTCCATCCATGCAGAAAGTCAAAAATATCACTTTCCTGGACAATCACCTTTGTCACATTAATTCTCCCCTTGTCTCCCTTGGCTTTTTCTCCTCCTCTGTGCATTGAACCAGAAGCCACCAGACCTCCACCTCCCGAGCCTTCCCTCACCTGCCAGTCCTCACCTCACAGCAGCTGCAGTCTCTGACCTGACACAAAACCAATCTCCATTCTCAATCTTCACACTTTATACAGGATGTGCCAAATACAAACCACATCCTGTGCTCTTAGCACTTCAGAACTCACCTGCTTGTTCTCTTAGGCCTCACATCTTAATTCCTTGTCTCTCACAAATCAAAGTGCTCTGCTACAAATCACCCACAACTTGCTGTTAGCAAAGCCCCAGCTCATGAACAGCCAGGAGCACCTGGGAAAGGCGGGAGCAACAGGAATTGAGGCAGGTGTTTTGATTTTGCACCAAACTAGGTGAAGCAGACCTGGCTCTGGCTAAGACTCCCAGCAAGTCTTCTCCTCATGTGAAGAACAAAAAGCAATCTACCCCAGACTGCAAAGGGAAAGCCTCCTCTGGCATCCTGACTATGGAACACAAGCCTGAGGAAACCCTACAGTTAGTGTGTGCCACACCCCAATCCACTGTGCCATCCCAATCCCAAGCACCTAAACCCTAACACCAAAAATTCATCATTCCTCTGTATTTTGACCTGAATTGTAACTACTGGGAATTTTGTATCCACGTGAAAATCCCAAACCATTTTGAATTCTGCTGAGCTTCTACAATTCAGTAGCTCCCTTGCACAATGTAAGAATTATCATGTTATAGAGATTTTTATTTCATTTTCTGTCATCTAAATTACAAGTGTCCTTTGATCTTTATAAAATGTAGCAGGGAAAAAAAATCAATTTCTGTCCACACCTTTTGCATGCATTTTATGTCTTTATCCTGAGTTCTTTAATTAAAAAAGAAAAAAAAAAAAAACACTCTTTTCTAATTTTTTTTTTTCAGATAAAAAGAGTAAAGAGGCAAAACTAAGTTCTTAATTCTCCTTTTGTTACCCAACAGTACCCAATTGTATGCTAAAGTATTAGATAATTTTTTGCACGACAAGTAAGGGGTTGAAAAGTGAAGACATATTTCTCTACAATCGTAAATTTAGTTGTGTTTGGCATCATTCCTGCTTTGGCTGGTTGGTTTGTTGGGGGAGTGGTGGAGTGGGCAAAGGGAAGTGCCAGCTATATTCCAGAGGAATTTATTTAGCTCTAATACCTCAAGTTGCTGGATGCAAATGTTCTCTTTGGACATTGTCAAATTCAGTAATCCAGAAAACACAAAAATTCATCTTAATCTGTCAATATTCACAGTCAACCTCAAACTTCAAACATGGACTAAACACTTTAAAATGCTAAAACTAAAACGGTATGTAGGCATACAAGTATGTGTGAGAACATTAACCACAGAAAATCAGAGAAACATTTTCACCAGTGATTGAAAAGGATGTATCCAGAGTGAAATAAGCAGACAAAGTTTACAGCTAAAATACTTGATTTCTTTTTTTTGTAAACTATACAATCTTAACAATGCACAGTTTGATTTAACCTTTTTTTCTGCACTCCTATAAACCCAAAATTCAAATTTAATCTTTGGGCAAAAACTACTAGGCTTGAAATCCTCAAAATATGGACTTTCATTATAACTGACTCAATTGCAGCTCTGCTCCGAAGAGATAACTTAAGTTCTGTGATAATTCAGACGCTGAGATTTTTCCTTATCAGGCCAAAGATGTGCCCTGTTACCTAACGATATTTTCTATAAGAGCAGGGAAGATTTCTTGCTAATTTTGTATTTCTACAACTCTTCTGTAACCATGCATGATCTGTAAAGCAATCATGCACTGATCTGTAGAGCATTAAAGACATAAAGGCATTGGAGTAAAAGCATTAAGTTTTTAAAAATGCTGTTAAATAAATATATTAATTATTAAATAGTAACGCATTGAAGTGTTAGACACAAGGCAATAATGAAGTGGCAGAACATCACCATCCTCGGGTCTGGTCGATGCCCTCGGCGATGAAGTCAGCAGGGAAAGCATCCTCGAGCTCCCTCTTGTTCTCGAAGGGGTAGTGCACCTGGGCATAGGGCATGCTGCCGCTCTCGAACCAGCAGTCAAACACCTCGGGCACGCGGCGCAGGGCGCCCTTCCCGCTGCGGGAGGGGATGCTCAGCTGGTCAATGCTGCAGGGAGAGAAGCACCCAGTGATCCCAAAGAAAACCAGCAGTTAGGAGCAGTTCACGTCACTGGAGCACATTTGGATGACAGGTGTTTTGCTTTCAGTTTTACTGGTTCTTCAAAAATGCCGGCACTTCTTTCAACAATCTCTACAATTTTTGTATTAACAGGGTTCAAGACATGCGGGAGCAACAGGAATTGAGGCAGGTGTTTTGATTTTGCACCAAACTAGGTGAAGCAGACCTGGCTCTGGCTAAGACTCCCAGCAAGTCTTCTCCTCATGTGAAGAACAAAAAGCAATCTACCCCAGACTGCAAAGGGAAAGCCTCCTCTGGCATCCTGACTATGGAACACAAGCCTGAGGAAACCCTACAGTTAGTGTGTGCCACACCCCAATCCACTGTGCCATCCCAATCCCAAAAAAGGAAAATTTACATGTCTTAAATCACATGTCCTGTTACAACTCTTCTATTTTCCCTAAATCTGTTTCCCAGGGTTTGGGCCACAAAAAAAAAAAAAACCACCAAGTTTTTATGTCTGCTCATTTATTTCCAATAATCAGTGAACAGTCTCTGTGACTCACCTTTCTCTATGGAGATCTGTGACTTTCACTCCAGATAGCTCTTCCAGTTCTGCCATTGAGCCAACACAGACCACCTGTAAGAGACATTCAGGAAATTCAGCCAGTTACTTGCACACCGACCCAATTCTTTTTAACGTTAGACAGGAGACTTGTAGGTCAGTCAGTATCTCCTGCAGCAGTTGACAGAGCTGAAAAACCAATAAAGATTTTATACAAGGGTCTACTTCCTCAATCTAATACAGCACCAAATGATGTTAGAGACCACTGCCCTGATTTAATACAATTCGTGTTACAAGAAGTGGAGACTCCGAAGCAGCAGCACCTTGGCAGGTTATCCAAAAAGGTGGGATTTTGTGGGGTTTTTTCCCAAACGAACCACAACCAACAGCCTCTGAAAATGCAATGACTGACTTTTGTACAATAGGAGTTTCAGATCCCAGGTTCCACCCCTAAAGTAAGCAGCTCATTATCCATGTAAGAGTTCCATCCCAGGTACACTAAACTGCACATGTCAAAGGCTATTTATTTAAAGTGAAGAAAGTGTCGCAGCTATCAAAGGGTTTGCTAAAAAAGACTTTTCTTGGTTTTGTTGCATCAACACAGTATTGAGAAAAAAGCAGATTTCCACACCAGACTTGCACTGACATCATTAAATGCTGCTGAAACAATGATTCTGAAAAACTGTAAGAGAGAAGCAGAAAAGCAAAGGTTTCTTTGCTTTAGGTTTTACTCCAGCTGAGCCCTCCCAGAGCCCTGTGGCCTCTCTCATCTGGCAGGACTCACAAGCCACAAGCTGCAGTACAGGCCTGGCTTTTGGAGATGCTGTCCCATATGCCATCAGTCCCACTTAGAGCTGCCATGGAAAAACCCCAGGGTTTGACAGATCTGACAGGGAAGGAGTTAAATGTAGCACCATAATGAAGCTGTAAATAGGCCAGGCGTTTTTCACACAAAATAACTTTCTAAGTTGCTCTTAAGATACAAAAAAAATCAGAACAGCAATAGCAATTCCTATAGCTAGTCTTAAACACATGCATATGTATACACATGGAAATTGTGACTAACTAAAAGGTTTTGGTGTATTCAATTCCAAAAAACTGTCATGAATTACAGAGAAGACAGAAACTCAGTCTGATTTGATTTTTAAGACATGATTTTCCCAGTCTGATTCAACTGCTGATCTGCATTACTTATCACCATCTCCTATTGTTAAAGTACTTTGGAAATGTGGTTTTATAATTACTTATGTATTTGTCTTTTTTTTTCCTGGAGGAAGTGAGGCAGGTCAGTGATTCCACCAGCCAGATACAACAGCCTGCAGAATGCACAGCAAACCACACCAGGGGATTGAACCCAGGTAAAAATACACGTTTATCAACAAACTATTTTTAACCCAGATCTGTTCTTCATTCATGTGAAGCAAACACACAGGCTCAAGTGAGCAGCAGCAGGTGCTGAGTTCAGCACCGATGGAGGAAGGAAAGGTTTCAATAGAGAAATGGGTAAAAAAATGCCCTTGGATACACAGTTACTTCACCTTGACTAACCTTTATATTTAAATATACTTTCACACTAAGCTCGGGGAGAAAAGCTGCTCATTATTTGTTGCTTTTTGAACAAGCACTTCAATGCTGAAGTAAAATTCTGAATATTGCTGCAGAACCGCACCCAGAAATCACTCATGGAAGAAATAACCCCAAGTTCACATGCAAATTCCACCAACTCCCAGAGGAACACAGATCTCCCCCATGGAGTAAGACTGCCTCTGTCCAAGGCAAGAGGATGGAGCTACTCTGTCCCAAGGGGAGCTCATTAGATACTGAAAGGCAAGAGGAGAATGCAGTAAATAGATGCTAATCAAATTCAATCCCTCATTAGGCCGCGCCCACTCGTTTCTGCAAGGAACACACAGGCTCACGCTCTCCAATTAAAGCTCCTGCTCTGGATCCATCCCTTCAGGAGCCATGGCAGCTGCAACGGCCTGGGCCCTCTCCCTACCAGGCATTTGCTCCTCTTCCATTTCATGGTTCACATCCACTACAGAACCAGCTCTAGCAACATTTACCAGTAGCAAAGACTGAACTAAACAGGCTGGGACTGGAGGCTGTTTGCTATTATGGGATTGCCATTTCAGCTCTGTTCAGTACCACAATCAAGGAGTAAGGAGTGCCCAGAGAAAAGAAGCCCAGATACCGTGTCAGCAGGACATTCTGGGATGTCCAGAAAGCATCTTATGAATATTAAATAGGAGAAGAAATGACTGCTACAGTCAGCCAGAAGGGGCCTTAATGCACCCTCAAAGCAGCCCAGGAATGGAATTGGAGAGGTTCCCTCACCCTTACAAGAGCCGAGCCAGAGCCCTCTCGTTCTGCTGGGCAAGGCTGAGGGCACCCAGCCTAGGGGAAGGTTACCGTGAGTGACAAGGCACGAAACAATCAGAGAACTTCCACACCATCACTGAATATTGAACACTATCATTTGTATGCAAGTCCTATAAAATGAGCCCACGTCTGCTTTACCAACCTGGGGGTTATATTTAAAAACTTTATCTAATCCAAATGAGATGTGTTCCTCCACTGAGGAGATCACTGGAATTTGAAAGCTTAATATGATAAACTGTCTGCAAAAATGTGGCAATAAACACAAGCCTCAAAATTTAACTTCCATTATGTGTCTCAACGTGATAATTATGCTAAAAGAAAACTAAAATAAAACTCTGCGAAACCAGTTATTGATTTGTAATAAAATTCACTTTAATACCAATTAATTCACCTTACTGTATATTAAATAAGGAATTGCTATTACTTCTCCAGGATTTAATATGCTAAGCATAATTGCATGCAACAAAGTGTTCTTCTGAGAGCAAGACTTGAAGCAGCTGCTCTGCAATCCCACGTGGCACCAGGCTGCAGTAAAACCGGAGTCAGGGAATTCTGAGGGAATATCATTACTGGGAGAGCAGATGTCACCTAGGCTTTAAGTTCCACATCAGTTCTAGTGGTATTTGTTTTTCAAGCCGTATCTCATATGCACAAAAAGAACGAATATTGAAAAAAAACCTAACTTGAAATTTAACTTGGTTCAGAAGCTATACTCTGCTACTAAAGCACAATATTCAGAGTCTGGAGCAAACAGAAGTGTCTAACATCTATGGACAGAAATAATAGACCTGTTGATATTTCCATCATTATTCAGAACACTGAGCCCTGAGGAATATTTGCAGCTCGTTTCAAAGGAAAGGTTAATCTTCCAAGTTAGACATCATTTTGTTATTAAAAACTAACAAATCAAACCTGGAAAAGCAAAAAAATCTGTACACACAGGAATACAGTTATGGGGAGACTGGACAGAAAATGAAGTATTATTAGAGGCAGGGAGTGGAAGTAATGAAACCTTTACACAATCTTTTTCAGCTGTAGAATGAAATACCCAGACACAAAACTGAAAGCCTTTTTATTACCTACAAAAAAAATTGTTATATCAAACAAGGGACTTAGAAATGTTGTATGAATGTGAAAAAAAAAATGTATAAATTGTCAGTCTTCAAACTTTAACTGTTATATGAGAGATGGAAGTACTTGGTTTGTCAGTAATTTACAAACACACAGTAAATAGAGCCAAATGCCAAGGCTTTCTTAGATACTTAAATCCTAATTGCAGGAGTAGCTCCCTCCCTCTCCCAGTATCTCCCTGCCTACCAAGAGTCCCAGTGAAGAGGAAATAAAAAAATGCTTTATGGTGCACACCTAAGCAATAGCAAGTTTAAGACTATAAAATACTTCTTTAGCAGATGTTTTCCTACTCGGGGTCTTTCAGGTCTAAAATGAAGAATAAAACTTTTTCAAATCGAGAGAGATAAAAAGAAAGCCTTGGGATTCTGCCATCAGTATTTACCTTCCATGGACATCCTGACACTGATTACCATTTCCTGCTTCCAGCAGGAGGAAGGCTTGTCATGTGCGTCTAATGGAACTAACCCAACACCAAAACAAAGAAATAAAGAAGGAAAGCAACACACAAAAAGCCCAAACCCATTTTATCTTCAGAGTTTTAAAACCATCAGAATTGTGTAAAGTGTTCACTCGTGCCCTCTGCATTATGCTACCAAAGCAGGGTACCTTACAGCTTGACAAAGCTCATTTCTAGCGCTCCCAATATACATTTTCATCATTCCACTAGATTCCTATTTTTACAGTCTGCTACATTCACATTTGTGGCACTACAAATGTGTATCTTCACTGTTCTGCTGTGGTGGACTTGCTTTTATGCCTTCAGCAACTCATTTGGCTTGAAGTAACCAACCACCAGAATTTCAGAAGCAGACTGAAAGGACTGAATTACTAAGAGAAAAAAAATCCCCTCCTTTCCATTTTTCTCACTGCATTTATTATTTCCTTTAGATTTGCTATCACTGCAAATTCTTCTGGGAAAGACAAGATTAATTTTAATGTAAAAACCAAGAAGAATTGCTTGCAGTTCTCAAGCAAAAGCAAAGAAAACCTGTACAGGCACACAAATGCACCCATAAATATGCATAGATCTATCACCTATTATATACATAGCGACAGGTTATACAGATATGCTGTTAAAACAAGTTAATAGAACTTCAGACTGCAGCAGCCAAAAATACACCAAAATCAGCAAACAACATGTACAGACAGGTTTTTTTAGCCAACTGGAAACTTTGATTTCCTCACTCACCTCTTCCAAATCCTCACTGACCCACAGAGGGATGGGGGTCCCCCAGTAGCGGTTCCGGGAGATGGCCCAGTCCCGGGCATCCTTCAGCCAGTTCCCAAAACGCTTCTCCCTCACAAAGTCTGGAACCCTGTACCAAAAATAATGAAATGATTCATTTATTACTACGTTCCACTTAAAAGAAAGCTGGTAAGAATTGGTTATATTTGATTTCATCCACCAAAAAAGTTCATTGCAGCATTGATACAGCTTGGAGCACATTCCTGTTGCAGCACTGGCTGCTGCAAGGCCGTTGGAGGTGCTGCCAAAACCAAAACACCATTTCTTTGCCACCTTCTGATCTCCAGGTAAGCTACAGAAGTGAAAAACACCACACTTATTTTATTATAAAATAACTCAGAAAAACACGTGCAACATAAAATGGATTCATTAGGGATGAAACAATGGCCAAAAGTCCTCAGGATAGTCCAGAAATGGAGCTTTATGGCTAAGGGTGATAACATTACTGCTCAAATTACATACAGGAAAAGGAACAGCTACTGACTTTGGGGCTGAGTGGAATTCCCGAGATTGAAAAGCCTGAAACAATAACATTAAAAGGCACCTTGGATTATGTGTGGGCATCCAGGTATATGCACATTACTCAGGCTGATAGATCATACAAAAAATCCTTTCCAAGCTATTTATCATCTCACTTGGAATTACCCAATTAAGAAACAAAACATGTCCCCCCAACCACAGAACCCTATCAGTGCTTGCTAAATCCTCATTCTGAGCATTAATGAGCACTGAGGGATGTAAAAGACACGTTTTGATCATAGCAAAGTGTCTTGGAGCTCAAAGGTTAATGCCAGAAGCTGATGCCCTGCAAGGTTCCTGGCTGTGCTAAGTGGCCTGGTGGTTTGATTAGAACCATTTGTTTTCTCTCAGGATGTAAACAAACAATTAACTATTTATCCAATGATTATGTGCAGATGAAGGAAAGCAATGGGTTTTATGGTCAACAATATTCTCCCTTCGTGCCTAAAGGTGCATTTGAAAGCACCAACCTCAAATGAAAAAAACAAAAAAAAAACAAACAAACAAACAAAAAAAAGAACAACCTTAAGCCAGTGTCAGACACACAGAAGTTGTGAATGAGCAGCTCACAACAATAAAGTAGCTCTGGAACTGAGTTATTGAGCAAACCACGGCAAGTTTTGCTGCGTTTGTTTTTCCAGTCTAACGAGAAAGGCCCTTCCCCAAGTCTGAGTGGGATTAGGAGAGCCACAGTTTCTAAAGCAGGGGCAGCCAAACTACAAAGCACACAGGGTCTCTTCCACCTTTCCTTTCTGAAGCTCTTGGTCCTCTTGTCAAGTATTTCTTTTTGAAGAAGATTTTTAATCACAGATCAGTCCCAAGAGTAACAGAGATGAAAGGTTCCTTTAGAGGAAAAATTAAAAGAATGGATTCACATGACACATGAGGTAGGATTTGGCCCAGCAGCAGGAGATTTATGAAATAAGTGTGAACAGAAAAAAAAAAAGCAAACTATTGATGAAAATAAAAGCTATTCACTTTTCAAACTATCACCCATGATGAAGCCATGTGGAGATCTAAAGGCTTCTTGATGCCAATGTTGTCTCAAGTGGATAAAAACTACCCTTAAAAGCCTCACTAAGTATCAGCCTGAAGTTCCACAGCTTCCCTAGCTATTTCTGCAGTTACTTTCAGCTGCAAAGTTGTCTTCTGTAACACTTCTCGAACAAAAATCTAATATAAAAAAATTTTAAACAAACTCAGTGACTCATGTTTCACATGACATCTGTAGCCCTGCTTTGAAATTTAGAAATGTATACAGGCTTTCCCAATTTGGTTCAGCGTGGGACTCATTACTATTAACTTTCTGTGGTGACCTTAGGAGACCCTCTCTCCAAACACAAGTGGAAACTGTACAAAGTTCATTAGCATTTGCCCAACATTCCACTAATGTGGAAAACTTCTCTTTACATCACTCCTAAACTAGTTTCCATTTTTCAGAAGTTGTTAGACACTGATTAGCTGAAATTATTAGTCCCATTTAACATAGCTAGAGGCTGAGACAATCCCCCAAAGACATTAAAATGCTAAGAGTTTCAACTCTGCCTCCTCATAACACACATGAAAAATTAATTTTATCCCCAAAGTGGACATTAACCACAAAAATGTATGTGGTGTGATCTCTCTCTCTGAGCTATGAAAGCATATAATTTAGTTCTTCTGGTAAAACTGTCTGACCCTGCTGCCAGTTTTCAGTGGAACATAAAACACAAACCACTTCATCTCCTGCGAACCACATTTGCAACAATGATCTGTGGCTCTTTAGAGGTACGACACAGGAATAACACTGACACAGCCAGCAAATCAAATAAAAAGGGCCTGGATCTCACACACATTCTGAGCCCATCACTCAAAGGAAGTCTTACTTAAAGCAGTTGGGTTTTGTCACAGAGACGCTGCCCATGGGTGCTGCCCAAGAGCAGACACAGCTTCCAGCTGGGGTCAAGCTGGAAGAGAGATCTGCAGCAGAGCAGCCATGCCAGGCACACTCCCTTCAAGTCTGGAGCCCATTTCTTCTACTTAGTCTCACTAGATTTAGCTCCAGATATCTCAGTTTAACACTTACGTACATATGATAAGGGAAAAAAAATAAAATCAGAGGCACCTTCCACTTAAATATTTGATTTGGCTGGGAAAAAGAGTATTCTCAATGATGTTGTTAGTAACACCTGCTCTTTACTTACACCAATTCAGGTTAGTGCTCCTATAGAGTTTTTTCCAATTTCTTTTAATCCTACTCTTACATATTTTCATGATATAGTTCTCCTGTTAAAGTTTCATGCAGATACCATCTTGCCACAGGCATATATTAGTTGAGGCAGCATTTTTCACTCTTCCATTTACACAAAGCAGCTCAAAGATAAATGAAAAGTCCTCTCCCATATGCCAATGCACATGTTATGTTTAATTGCACATCCATCACAAAACCCCGTCAGCTTGAAAGCACAGACCTCAGGCTGGTGACCACTGAGTTTGCAGCTGGGTGTGACCAGAAGGTGCCCAGTTCTACAGCCCATTCAGAGTCCCCTGGACTGGCATTGGACACTTTCACATCTCAGAGAAGATCAAGCCCTAGCACCAGACAGTTCCAAGAGGCTGCAAGCGAAAAATCAAAGCAGCCACGTCTCTCCTGAAGCCATTGTGCTGCAGCTCCTCAAACTGAGCTGTTAGAAACGGGGTTTTTTTTATTTCCCAACTGGCCTACAATTTATTTGACCTTCAAATTTCTATGAAAATGACCCAGATAGGATTTCATACTTCTTTCTCTGACATTTAGCAAGGTTAAGGAGACTGCTGTCTCAGCAGGTCAGGGAGCTCTTGATTCATGGGTGTGGAACGGTGTGGGACAATTGCAATTTCTCCTCTTGGCACCCAGGACAGGGCACTAAATAAACTTCAGGATGCAGACACTGCAGCAGTTGGAAAGTTCAGGGAACTGCACTTCACAACACAAAAGAAAAAATATTATTTTGCCAAATCATGATGTAGAAAGATTCTGAATTCAAATACATCAGTTCCAACCTGTTTGAATGCTCATTTCTATCTTACTTTCCCAACATCAAAACTCTATCCTACAAGTTAGAGATAATGAAAATTATTCATTTGCTGCAAATTTCCATGCCCATTTTTGACTGCTTGTTCCTATTTTTGAAGCAGATGTGGGGTTTTGCTAAATTCATGCATTGCTAAGTTCTCTGCACAGTCAACTCCCACATCCTTTCTTGGTAGCTCCTCATTTCTTAGTGTCTAAAATAAAAACTCCGTTTGACAAGCCAAAAAACCCCATGAAGAGCAAAGCAAAACCCAGTCTTTGAACAACATATATTAACTTATTACAACTGGCACCATCTTCCTTGCCTTCAAAGTCTATGCTCCACTCAGCACCCGAGTCACACCAGCAATGTGGGCATGAATTTCAAAACAGCAATCAGTGATCACCTTCAATCCCCGAGCAGGACTGGGTCTGCTGACAGCGAGCTACCATGGGCTGACCCAGTGGGTTCTCACCACCAATACTCAAGGAACAGCATCAATTAAAATAAATATATTTGCCTTCTGACTCTTGTCTCCAGAGGAGAAATGTACAGGATGCAAATTTAAAAAATATTCTAAATTACTACATAATCCAGAAGGAGACTCGTTAGAAGGATTAAGAGATCTGTTCCTTTTCTGTATACGTATTTTGAAGCATACTTCTTGTGCTCATAACTCAATTGCAAGTACTGAACTCAGCTTATTATTCCATCTGAGAGCTCAGACGTGCTCTGAGCTGGCTCACCGTGCCCCACTCACGGGATGCAGGAACTGTCTCAAAGCAGCACCAGCCCTCTTTTCTGTAAACACAAACAGCACTGCCAAAATAAAACACTGCCCCTGCACAAGCCTCGTGTTTTATCATCAGTTCAACATGAAAAGCTGTTTGAGATATTACATAAAGATAGACTGATCTTTCTCACTCTTCGTCATTCTCACCAGCTAGTTTTATTCATTAAATTATTCATTCATGCACATTCTCTGCAAAACCGCAGCACCTTTATGTATTGGGTAAGATTTCCTTCATAATTGCTAATTAAAGGAGTTAAGACTACAAAGTTGATAAAAAAAACACTACCTTAAGTTGTGTGAATTAAGGAACCTAATACCAGATTAAGAAATCTAATGCAGCTTTGGTTCTGAGAGAATGGTCCCAGATCTGTCCTGTCCTTTGGCAAGCTGGTAACTTTTTATTTGCCACCTGAAATCAGGAATCAGTAACAAGTCTGGAAAAGAGAACATTACTCTTCCAGAAGATAGCTGAGTTGGAACAGCACCACCAAAGGTGATTAAGTAGTTATTCTATGTCATCTAACTAAATATGTACAGATTTATTTAAATTCACAGCATACCAGCTGGGGGATTTATTTTAGGTGTAGAATTTGGCTTTCTTTTTAAACATTAACCAACCCTTAGAAGACAAAGACTTAAATTCCATTATGTTAATTTAGTCTAATAACAAGCCTCCTTCAACATGCCCTCAAATTGATTTTTAATGGTTTTTAATTCAAGGAGATAAAATAAGCAACTATTCATGGCCTTTTGACACTTTAATTAGTGCCAATCTATATCATGGACCTAATTAAACATGGGGGGAGGCGGGAGGGAAGAGAGGGGAAGGGAGGAAAGGTCAGTGTGTGCAAGGCAGAATTTGCACTGCAGCAGCCTCTGCTCCTCAGCCTGGGAAAGCTGCTGGAATGGTGCAACCCCACACACCCCACACAAGTCCTGGGTGCCTCCATCGCTGCATTTCGTGCTCCTGTGCAGCTCACGGGGGCTAAATGAACAGTGCTTTCCATCATTTTGATCTCCCAATGCTTCTCTTGCCTCTTTTCTCCTGGTTCCCATGGCAACCAGCACGTTGTGGTGTGACTGCAATGCTGCTGCCGACGCATCCCCATCACTGCTGCTCCTGGACACAGCAGCGCAGCCCTGACCTCCAATTCTGGCACACACTCCCACTAAAAACCCTGCTCTATCTCCCTTGTACAACCCAGGCACGCTGCTAATTGCTGTTCCTTATCTTATCAACAATCCCCTCAGCCCCAAGCCAGGGAGAAGGGAAGCTTCTACTTTCCTTCCTCCTGCACAGTTTCCTTGAGAAAATTCTAACATTCGCTGTCACAAAGAACTTTTGCAGGGCTTCAGCACTCAGGGTCCATTTCAATCCACACATATAAATACATTTGCGTTGCTGTGACAGGGCAGGCATTCAACACACTGCTCATGTCATAGATTTACCAGCTACCCAAAAGAATCGTGCTGGAGGTGCTTAGTGAGCCGGCATTTAGGGGTTTTATTTCCTAAGCTCTTCCATGAAGTAAAAAATAAGCTTTTGGTGACCCTTCCTTGTGACTGAAAAGGAGCCTGCTGCATCCGTGGCATCATCAGCAATCTCTGCACAAGAAGCTCAGAGAGCAAACAGCAAAATCAAGGTGCAGCAGAACACAAGCCATCAAAATCCAGTGAACAAGCCTCAAAATTCACTTCTAATCCTCAGCCATGCCTGTTAAGAGACAGTAATAAAACCTTCTCTAAATTAGGCAAACACAAGGCTAACCCTGCAGCAATTTTTTTCACCTCCTGCTGTAGGCAATGCCACTAATTTGGATTTTTCCTCGGGAAATGTTGCCATCTAGTGACTTCACGTTGCTGTACACATCACGATTGCTATGAGAGGGAGGATCTCATCTGTATTCACGATTCCCCAGTAAAAAAAGTGTGACTGATGACTCAAAAAGAAGAGTTACAACTGCATGGTGATACTAAAGAAAAGAAAAAATGAAAAAAGTCTACAGACACCATGCATTTAAACCTGTTCAGATGAAATGTATTAATATTAACAAATCAAGAAAGAAAATGTCATATAAGACTTCCTAAAAAAATGAACAGCAAAAAATGGAAAAAGACTCATTGATTTTCTCCTATTGCTCTACAATTCTGTTACAGTTTCAAATTCTGTGGCCCTGCTACAGCCTCAGATTTATCTGTGCAACAATGGCAAGTTCAGTAAAATAAACATTTGCTTTCCATGGCAAATGGTTTCTGCACAGCCTCAGGGTTTCTGACACAAACAGGCATCATTCCTGATCACACTACACCTTTCAGCAGGTGGGAGACAATTTTGTGGTCAAAGATAAAAATGACCAGGATGAAAAGCTTCTCCAAAGATTGATGTGCTCGACTGACACAGGAGAAGACACTTGGGCTCTCGCAGGAGCTGCAGGGAGTGTGTGCAAAACTCACACTTGTCACTTCCTCACAGCAGACGTGTTGTGGGTGGCCTTTTCAGCAAGAACTAACAGCTTAAGTGATGAAAGTCAGGAAAATAATACCTTCAACCATACATCAAGCTCTTTATTACAATGCTTGAATTCTTCAATGGTGAGAAGATGCCAGAACAAAAGGTTTGGCTTCTTTGAAGTCCCTGACTGTCTCCCATCACTGCCTTCCTTCCACTGATGCTCATTTTTCCACTACACCAAGTGCTGCACATCTCATGCAAACAATGTCGGAACTGCACAATGGCTTTAACATTAGAAACTTGGCAACAGTTAGAGGTAAATGCTTCAGGAGTTACTGAAGGAGAACTTTAGGTGAGGTTTAAAAGAAAAGAGGAAAAAAAAGTTCAAATTTGATATTTAAATACAAACTACAGAGTCTTTTCCATCAGGCTGCAAATACAGGAATATTACATCCACTGCCAGAAGGATGAGCTGCAACAGTTTGGAAACCTCATTATAAATTGTACTGATTTATTGGTTACAGTAACTTATAAATTTTCAATTTATACCAACTTTGAACACTGATGACAGGAATTCGTCCTATACTGTAATTATAATCTAAGGTGGCCTGGTTTAGTCTGTGGGTGCATAGAAAATGCACTTTCAACAAACCATTCTATAAAATAATAGTGACAACAAGTAAGGCTGAAATCCAGACAGCACCTTGGTGCTGCATCCAGATCTCCTTATCAAGAAAACAGAAAGCCAAGGCTTGACAGGCCTGGATTTTACAGCAGCCAAATCTGCCCCTCCTCATCTTAAATATGGCAGTAGTGGGTGCCTGAATGCAAGGTAACATTTTTAATTCAAATATTCTTTTAGATAATCTCAGTTAAACAGTAGAGAACATTCAGCAAGGGAACTTGAATTAAAGGCTGAAACCCAGCCCCCTAAACACTGCTCCTGTTGTGCATTTTCATCCATGTCCACCACAAGTTACTTCCCAGTCTGATTGAAATAAGGATGTGAGACTTTTTATAGAGGATTTTTTAGAGAGGATTTTTTGGCTTCTGGTTTTACAAAAATGCTGGCACATTACTCATGTAACCATTGGAATTGACAGTTAAATTCATTTTGGAAAAATGAAAATAGAGTTGCTGGTTTTAATAAATTTTGAATGACTATGGCTTTGGAAGTTGGGTAATTCACTAAAAAACTAATTAGAAATGCAATCAGGTTGCAAAGTTTGTCCAACTATGTTTAATCTATTTCATCAGAAAGGATATCTATCAAGAGGGCAGCTATTCTTAAGGGACAACATACCTATCAGTCATTTATAGAAATAAAAAAAGCAATGCAGTCAAACCCATTTTGTAAAGGTTAATACAGTCTGAAAAGCATTTATCCCCAGTTTTCTCATTTTCAGGACATGCTGAAGCCCCAGAGAGTCCAAAAATAAATTTTTAAAAAGCTACATTTTATTCCTGTGACACTTTCAGCGATCAAGTCTCTTCAAAAGCAGAAAAAGTAGGTTTTGGGAAGGATGGAGTTCCCAAAATTTAAATAAATGAATACTGCAGAAGGCCAACAGTCTCAATGCCAACTTTAGAAGCTACAGCCCAAATAAAATTGGCATCAGTAGAGAACACAGGAAGAAAACCTCAAAAACACCCCCTTATTCTTTCAAAAGGCTGGATTTTAAAAGTCAGCTTTAAGTAACAAAGATTACCCAGTATTCAAATTGCTATGAAATCACATACTGGAAATACATATTAATATTATTTATTAATAATTCTGTGATAATACATCTCTACTTGAAGCCATATTCCCTACAAAAGGCTTCTCACACTCCCTAAGTGCACAGGATTTTGAGGAGTCCTGAGGAATCAGTTTTATGTTCAATTATGGAATTGTGTTTAGACTCAGAAATTGCCTGAACGACAAATGGTTCCTTTAATTCCAAGCCTTCTGAATAATTCCCAGTGATGTCACTGCCTGTTCTCACCCAACCTTGCAACAGCAGCTCCAAAATTTGCTTCCACTTGTGACCCAACTATTCAACACTTGCAAAAAGCACCACTGAAAATCCAACTATGTGCACGAGGCAGGGTTCAAACAGATCAGAAATTCTTACTGATGTCTCCTGGAAGAATGGAGGTCACTTAGTAGCTTATTCCTGAAGCTCTGCTTCTGGAAAAGCAAAACCATCCCATCCATTCAATCTCTTCTTTAATAAGATCATTACATTTTTTTCTTCTGTTCATGTGAAAATTAAGTATGCAGGTCTCCTGTCATCCCAACAGTGAAAGCATCTTGAGAAAGCTAATTAAAGCTAAGAACAAACACTTTCACCCCCTCTCCAGCTTATTTTTCCCCCAAAGAAGGATCACAGTATGTTCTGCTATGGAAAACAGAAAGCAACACTTACTAATCTCTGAACTCCCCTGACACAGCCAGACTGGGCATGTGCTGATGGGCACAGCCAGGCTGCAGCATTTCTGGGCAGCCTCTCATGGATCACTGACTTTTCCCACAGATCCCAGTATTTCCAGTGCTTCTACCACATCAGCAGTTATGCAAAAGCTGCTCATGGAGAATTTAATTGCCAGCTACTGTCCAGGAAAAAAGGCAGCACAAGCTGTAATTGTTCACTGAAGGCTGAGTCACTTTCTTTAACATTGTCTGAGCTGCTGACAAGGGGCAACTGTGGTGAAAGAGGGGTGGAATCCCAGCTCTCCCTACAGTTCTCATGTGGAAAGACTGAAGAGGTGATAATCTCCAAGGTTTCCCCACTTACTGGGAGGTCTCAGCCTTCCAGGGACAAGTGATTGATGAGAGAATGGGAAATAAAAATACAACTTAAAAAGGTGTAGAAGAGAAGGTCCTTTTGTTACTAACACACCACAAACCCAGGACTGACTCCCTAAGTGGCCACCAGCATCAACATTTCCCTTTTACTGAACTTAATAATGCATTTAAAGTTATCTAAAACTCATCTGCTGTTTTCTACACAAATTTCACATCAGTGTTTTTCACATTCTCAATATGCATATAAAGATTTAATTTTTGCCATTAGTAGAAATTTTTTATTTAAACCTGGTGAACTGAGTTTACCTCAACAATTACACAAGCTAAGGCAGCTGGGTGGGTATTTGAGCTTGTGGGTATTTGGGGGGAGAGTGGGTGTGGGTTTTTCTTCAAATACACCTATGATGAAGTAATGAACCTTATCTGTAATATCTAGAAGAAAAAAAAAACCGCAACTTGTCTAAAAATTAGTTTAATGTGGAACAATATATATGCAGCATTAAGCTGCCAATATTCTTCTCTCGAGTGGAGCCTTTTGGGAAGCATTTCTATGCTTCTTCGGGGTGATTCTCCTCTGCAGTTTCACTCATGCTGAATTGTTTAGGTTTGTATAACATGATTGGAGGGCACCTTTAATGATCTTGTAGTGTATTTCGTTGTAAATTACTAGGAAATATTCAACCTTGACAAAACTGAGATTTAACACTGTTTAGAACTGGACAGAGTGGGAATATGCAACAGACCGAGCACGTGAACAGTGGAATAGCTTTGGGGAGTTCCAGCACACACACATCCCCCACACTCCCAACCACAGAAAAAGGAGGAGAAAGATCTCTGCAGGAGACATTACCAGTAGCACTGGGCATTATTCTCCAGCAGCTTGTCCACCATGTGCTCCACCCTGACAAACCAGCTCGGCACAGCTTTGTAGATCAGCGGAGTATCGGACCTGCAGAGGGGAGGTGGTAGGGAAGGGAATAAATCAAACAAAAATACTTTTAAGTGCTACATTATTTATAAAGTGCTCTTTAATATTTATTTTTGCACATGACAGTCCCCTTTGCACAGACCGAGTTCACTGTTGCTGAAATGCTATCACAGTTAAAGGTTGAGGTTTGTTTGGTTTGTTAAATTACACAAACTGTTACACTTATGTGAGCTACTATTTTGAAATCAAGTCCTGAAAAAAAAATGTACAGCCTTCAAACCCAGTAATTCAAAGGAATTTGTACAGCAAGAGCAATCATGAGAATGTTAAAATGAGACTCAAATTCGAAATTTGTGCTCCTACATAGTACAACATTATGAACTTTAGTAACTACTAAAATGAGTCATATTTCAGTCTTCCACATGAGCTCATTCTGCATCTCTTTTTATGTGTATAAAGACCTGAAAAGCCTGGAAACATTATACTGTGTTTTTACTATTTGCATTTAAAATAATAATCACAAATCATAAAAAAGTAACAGTACCTAGGGCTAACTAGAAGAAAGTTCCATTCCAGGAGGAGAAGGAAAGCAAAAGATCCAGATAAGCATATAAAAGAAGTTTTAAATATATCTTAACATATTCTTTACTTCAATAAGCAATAAGAGAAAATCCATATGGGAGGAAAGCAGTTTCACAACTTGGGATTGCTTAGAAATGGAAACTATTGGCCAGAGCACAGACTGAGCAATTCCCTAAATTACTTGGCAAAATCAGTACCTCCAAGCATCTGACTACAGTGTCCCAACCCAGTCTCTGATTTATCAGTTCCATAGTAACTGCTTAAGGTCCTGACTGACTGTTCAGGTTGCACACATCCTTCTAAAGGATCCTGGGATCCAACAGTGGGCACAAGTCACTATAGGAGAGTCCAGACATTTCTAATCCTTCACATCCATGCCATTATTCCAACTTGAAGAGCCCTAGGGGATAAGATCTGTCTATGGGTACAGAGGAGAAGCAACAACACAGAGACAAGAAGCTCCTTCTCCTTTAGCATCAATCCACTCCATAAAATGTTTCTTAAAAATACTACTTTTGTTTAAGTTACTTTGTTCAGAACTTGGCAACACACAAAAATTCACTAGCAAAGACCCTGAGAAACTACTGTTATCTCCCATGTGCAGTCATTACTATAAACAACCGAAGTTTAATTCATTTTACTTCTGTCCACAGCAAGAACACATTTGAAATCCACAAACTGCTGAATATTATGATGTATATTAAAATTGCTACTATGCCAGCACTTGCTAAAGGTGCACCTGCCTGACCCACATAAGAAAGAAAAGCCCCAAAGGTTCTTCAGACCTTAAAACCTGAACTCACAGTGCATAAAGCCCAATAATAAAAAACACATTACTTCTTTTAACACTGTATTTCAAAGGATATTTCATTTTAACTATAACCTGTATGTTTCAATATGCTTAAGTGTTGAAGTACCTATAACCTTAAAGGAAATGGTGACAGCTCAAAGTAATAATAATGCAGTTGTGTCCCAGCTATTAAATACAAACCTACTGATGGTTTGCTACTCAAATGTAAGTCCTAACAACTAAAAATGGAACAGAGTTCAGTTTACCCCTCACACAGGGGCAAGATCACAGTAAAAAAGAAAGCATTCCCCAAGCTAGAAGGTGTTTTGATTTCACTGAGTATCTTGTTTCAGATGTGCTAAAGAATGATGAATTGCCATCACAAGATCTTGACTAAGTGGAAATGAGTAGAATAAAAATTGGTATTAAAAATTTCTCACATGGTCTTAACATATTGGAAAAGGAAGGCTGGGACAATAAAGTGCCACCCCAGCTCTGTGAGGAGAGAGCAGGGGACAGGTGGGGCTGGCTGCAGACTGGCCTTGGGGCACTGAGTGGCTTCAGACAGGGAGGATCCATGATAGAAGAACCATTCCCCAGGCCTTCAACCTAAGTTTATAATACCTGAGAACCACTCCAAGCACCCACAGGGCTCTGTCCCACCTACACGAAGTGGGTAAGGAAGGGAAGATGGCACCATTTCCTTGAATATTTTTCTTTGCCTGTACTGCCAAGCAGTGCCTCAGCAGGAGAGTGCAGAAAACAAAACACTAAAATCTGCCCAAGCAGTGACACCTCACAGATTTCTGCCCATCATGACCAGTGAGAAGGTTGAGGAATCCAGATTCAACTGGATTTTACTTAGAATCAAATAAGAAATATCCATTGCTGGGTTTTATTTTCCATCAATACAAGGGGAAAACCACCCAGACAGACCTTAAATCAAAATCTGATGCTTACAAAGTTCCTGCCTAACCATTTCTCTCGGTCTCAACTGAACAAAGTTTTGCTGTCCTTACAGACAGATCCTTTAGAAAAACATCAGAAGAATCAAATCACAGTAAACTTGTGATCTTATTCCATTTTCCTGCAACTTAGGAACCAAATGATCAATAATTGAGCATGTGCTATAAAGATGCTTCTTGGCTTTGTGTTCACTGGCTTGGGAAAGTCAAAGCTCCAGATTTGTCAGGGGTAGACCTTCCCAACACCATTCCCAATGGAATGGCAGGCAGGAGCTGTGAGGGACACTCCAGCTGTCATGTTCAGCAGTTGCTGAACTGCTGCCCAGACCACGCAGACCCTCAAGATCTCCCATGTGCACAGTTTTGACCAATGTCCCCCATTTCCAACAATTCCAATAAAGACAAATGCTAACTGAAAACTATCTACTGATCCCTTACCAAGCTGTTGTGTTTTTCATATTTTAAAGTTTAGTTGGCAGAAAAAATTACTACACAGAGAAGGACCCTAATTTCATGAGATGTCAAAAAAGAAGGCAAATTTCTCAACATCCCAAGGATTCAACAACTGCCTGGTTTCAGGGAAAAGCAGTAATACATTAAGAAGAGTCTGATTTCAAAGTTTTCTTACATTAATCAAAATAACTTCTAACGATGTTCAAAGTTAAGAACTACTCTTCTACTTTTAGCACATTCCAATTATGGTTTGATTTGTGATGGCAGTGAAATGAGCTTTTCAAGTAGAATCCATTGTTCGGTTCTTCCCACCAGATAATTTGCTGCTAGGTGCTGCCTGCAACTTATCATCAATCAACAGAAATGTCAACAGAGTGGCAGGATTAAGGATCTTCTACAGAATCAGCACTTCTACACCCCTGGTTTGTCTCAGAAGGCCATGACTGGATATTTGAGTCGCTACACAAGAAAAGCGCAAGCGTTGCATGATTTTGGGGCTGCTATTTTTCAAAAACTGTCCCAAATCATCAAGGACGTAACACTTGAAGAGCAATTCCCCTTCTTCCTCTAGGCAGCTGCTAGAAACAAACCAATTCTGCTATTCAAGAGCAAGCAAAGGTTATCTTTGCTATAAATTAAAGATAAACGTACCCTGCTAGAACACCTCACCTGGCAGAGTCAGAGCCAGACAGAGAGATGAGCTTTTATCACACTTATTTCAGAACTAGTGCTGTATACATCAGGTATGACTTAAAATCTTCAAGCTATTTCAGATAATTAAATTAGATTGTTTTTTAAGTGTGTCTTTGCTCATAATACAAATTTAATACTCTACTAAAAGATTACTGAGGATTTTTTTTTAATTTGACATTGCTCAGTGATTTTTTCCAATAACAATTGTGAAAATTTCAAACCTGAGAGGACACTACTAAAAACATGCGTCATTTCTAGATTAAATCTGTCTAGCCTGTATTCCTCACAATCAAAACTTATTTGCTCACTGATACTGAAGGCCCGTGGAGAATTCCACATGGAGACTTCCACATGGAGACTTCCCACAGAGACATCCACTGAGAGATGTTTCCACATTTGAAGCAACTGGGCTTCTTCCAAAGAAATAAGTCATTTTACAAGGTTAAAAAGAACTGTCATTTATCTATTTTATTCAAAAGATAAAAAGCTTTAACACAAACATCTGAAGAACTTCTGTGATGTACCTATTTGGATACAATTCAAGGGGGATTCAAAAAATCCTTTCCCATCACTCAGCTGCTTAGAAAACAACCTTTTCCCAGGCTTTTTACAAGAGTAGTTAGTTAGGAGTTCTACACTGAAAAATGAGCAACACAACTACAAAAAACATACCTGTAAAATCATAAATAGAATCTAAATTTCAGCACCGCACTTAAATTCATCAGATTTACGGCAAAGAAGAAAAATTACTAGATGACTAAACCAAAACTGGAGCTCTCCTAAACCCATGATCTCAATTTGTGCTACATTTAGTTTTGTCAGGAAAATTAAGCAACGGAGGGGGGAAAAAAAAAAAGGGAGAAACCTGAAGAACTTCTGTGTTAGAAAACTCAGCTGAAAGGCACGTGCAGGTGTGTGCTTACCTCCAGCAGAAGGGGTAGCTGTGCTGGAAGGTCGTGCTGTGAATCAGCCGGCCCTTCTCCTTCAGCCATCTGATGATGTGCTTATCTGCATCCTAAAAAACACAGATATTCCTTGGAACACACTCTGTAAGCTGCTATAGGATTTGTCTCAGATACACAAATTAATTAAAAAAAACCTCTATGAATAATCCAGCATTTACACACATATACAAAAAAAATCCCGAAAAGCTTCTATGAAATTTACACATTTCCTGCAGGGTCACTGTAAAACACTACATTTGTAAAGTTATTTGCTCTCCAAAGCCTGTTTATTTACAGTGTCTTCAATGTGTCTCTGCTATTTGGATAAATGAAAATGTATAAATTAAAATGTATAAATTATAGCATCAGTCCTTTTTTACTCTTAACTGTCTTTCCACATAGACACAACTGTGTGCAAAATTCAAATTTTTTGAAGCACCAATACAAGCCAGAACCCACATTATTTAGTATCTTCAATCTTCTATTGAGTCTTCTGATTCTGGGGCAGGAAGTCACATAGTGCTTTTTAGCTAATATTTAAACTTCCCGACACCATATTCCTCTGAAGTGACTGAATTTCAGAATTTGAAGAATATTTTATAATACCTCACTAACTAACCACGATTCACATGCTAAGCTGGAAGTGAAAGCTGCATATTGATAATTTAAGACAATCTACTGAACAAACAAGTGTCAATATGACATTAAGGAAAAAAATACACAAAGATCTACAAGTGGAAAAATTCAGCATCATAAGAAAATTTCCAAGAGCTTCAAGTTCAGATTTCTACCAGTGAGAAGCTAAACATGGAGCCGCCAGCGTCCTCGTATTTGCCTTAAGGCAGGAAGCCAGAAGCAATGACAGCTGATTGAATGCTCAACTTAATTGAAAAAGACTTCAAAATCTTGTACTGCATTTGTTTACAGGAAGATGCTTTGCTATCAAACTGCAGCAGCAGGGCTAAAACCAATTTGTGTTCTCAGGACATGGAATTTAAGAGGCACTCCCTACTAGGGATTTGTATCTGTAGCAATCAGGAGTTCCTGTGGGTTCCTTTTCCAGGGATTCTCTTGCATCTACTGCCAAGTAAATTCCCATTGCAACACAGCCCACAAGTGGGGAAAATGACAGGATTTCTCCCTTCTAATGGGTCACGTTACATTGACTGGCTGGGAGAAATTTGATGATGACATCTGAGAATTCAGAGTCATCCAGAGGTGAGGAAGGCCCTGCACATGTGCCTGGAGACTCTGGACCTGACATTTCTGTCAGGAAAAAGCAGAGAGACTCTCTGTGCAGTAGATGCAAACAGGAGATACTCCTCTGCCCTTTCACTAATGATACACAACATTACTTGCATTTCAAATTCTTCATTTCTCAGCTGTTGTAATAAACAATTCCAACCTTGCTGCAAATGTTAACGTGCATTTTAATTTATCCAGATGCTGGCCACACATTGAAGACAAACTCACCAAGAGAAAGAAAAGAAAGCTTCTACCATGCATAAAATGCATCTTGAATAAAGCAGTAATTTACTGTCTCCAGGCCCACTGACCTTCACGTACTGCCCAGCAAAGTCAGCCACTTCTGCTGTGAAGCAGCCTGATGCATCAACAGGACACACAGGCACAGAGTCCTTCTGAATGATATTAAAATCCATGCAGACTCTGTAATCATCCTGCAAGAGAGATGAGCACAAGCTGTAAGAATACAAAATACTGGGTAAAATATCCATCCCTCGAATCAGAAATTAAATATTAAACAGAAAATGTGATGACTGGACAAGAATAGAAAAATACTCAGCTTCACTGAGCCAAATACTTAAAAGAAAGTCCTGGTTTATAGGATTGCAGTTTTACTCATCAAAACAATTATGACTTCTTCAGACTCTATGTGTTTTCTCTCACCTGCTCCAGGGGATATGTGCATGTTTTCCTATGCACATAAATCCATACACACACACACACACACACGTATTTCATGTAGTGAACAGCTTCAGGCTTCATTTCATGGTAAAAGAACTGCCAACAACTCTGTCCTGTTCCTGTCCCAGCCAGAGCCTGGATCTGCCCAGCTCTCCAGCCAACATGGCATTTTTCAGAGGGCTGGTTGTTTTAATCAACCTAAGCCTGGAATTTCACATAAGAAATCCCATTTTCTGAATGTCTTAACGATCCAAAGCATTTAAACCTGTATTTCTCAATCTTTTTTGGCCCATAGGCAATGCTACTGACCAAGAACCACACATGGTCAACATCATAGTTTTTTTTTTTCCTGGCCAGCCTCCACTTAAATTTTTAATTTCCTGTAACAGTGAGAAGAAAAAAAAAAAAAAAGAAGAGAAAAAGAGTTGCTTCAGACTTTGCTGAACATGACTGAACAATAATGGCATCGGAGAAAAAAGTAAAACAAAATTGGGAAGGGGATAGAAAAGTACAGATTTTAACTTCAAGTCTGAAATCACAGTAAATCTGTATCTGTAACAATTACAGCAACTGCTTACAGAACACACAGCAGCTTTTTCACAGGAGCTGCAGCTCAGCACCCTCTCACCCTGACCAAGGACACCCCACCAGAAGCCAGTGTGTAAACTGACATTCCACAGGCCAGTGCTGCACAGCTCCCTGAATTCCCTTTCCCCGGCTCTAACCAGCACAGGCAGGCAGCTCTGGAGTGCCAAGGCAGGGTTTCCGAGTCCTTTGTGTCCTCATCCTTTACCTTCAGCTCTCCCCACCATCCCTGTGGTGCCCAGCTCCCTCCAGCCGGAGCTGTTGTATTTTACAAGGATGAAACTCTTCCACAGAGACAGACAGGAAAGCTGGCTGTTTCATAGAGCAGGGCTTTACAAATGGAAACAACAAATCCCTCCAGCTCCAGCACAGCCTCTTCCCCCTCTGCTGCAGCTGCAGAAAGCCAGCACACAATTATGCACCCTGCACTTGGTCACCCAGCTCCTTCAGTCAGGACATGACTGAGATAAGCCCCTTCTCTCTGGCCTTTCATCAGCTGTTATTGCTGAGGGACTGGGAGCAGGCTGTGGGGTTTAAAGTGTGGGCCAGCTGACAGAGCTGATGTCAGCCCTGATTTGGCAGTGAGTTGTTAAAGGCTTTGAAGCAGCAGCCAGCACAGACTACAAAGCCTGGCACACTCACAACCCTGCTAAGACATCACAACAAACCTTCCCCTTGGCAGCACCTCGGTCAAGAGGTGCTTCAGCTCCACTTGCAGCACTGCTGCAGCCAGGGATACACAAAGGGCTTTGCTACTCTGCCTTTCTGCAGTCAGTTCCCTGCTTTGGAACAGCTTAAACTCGAATGGAAGCTCTTCAGACTGACCTGCCATTTGATTTAATGAAGATTTCCTTCAGTAACCACAAGGCAAGAATATATTCAGGTACATACACGGAATCTGCAAGTGCTAAGCTCAAATAAAAGCTAAGTCAAACATCAATTCTTTCCAGGATAGGAGTTACAGTGCTTGCTTTTGTACCTCAAAAGCTCTCAAAAGATTACACGTAGAAGTTGCAATATACAAAATAATTAAGTAGAAACTATTAAGCAGCTCGTTTATGAGAAATCAAAAGCTTTATCTGAAATTTTAACAAAACAGAACATGAAGTCAAGATTCACCCTGAGTGCCTCTTAACAAAAACCAACAACACTTTTGCAAAGCACTGAAAAAAAGGTGCATCAGTATCAGTTCTATGAAACTTGTGTGTCACAGTCTGAGCAGGCACTAGAAGTATGGCAAATTAAAAATTTGTATGCAAATTAAAATGTTACTAAAGCTTTTTAAGTTGACTGCAGGTACATCTACATATGATGAAATGCCTGAGCAGCTGAATTTTAGTGTCATGTTAATCTGGAGGTACAATGAGTTTACAGTGCTTTTAATACAGGTTTGTCTTGTTCTGTGAGCTTTAATTTTGACGTCTTTTGAACTAAAATAATAGAGTGCTCTGATATGGTGTGGCAGCTTGCATTTGGCAAATGCATCACACAAGACAATGAAACTACATATCCTGGAACTAAATGAAGGTGAATTTTTTACTCTCAATTTTGTTGGAGAAGGATGCGTTTCTGAGCTACCAGCAATACAGAACACATATCGGTAAGCAGGATTTTAAATAAATAAATAAATAAACCCCTCAGTTTCCATCTCTATTTATCAAAGGGACTCACAGATCTTGATGGGAAAAAGACACAGAGCTTCCTGTGAAGGACCGTGCTCTATTTCTTCTCCTCTGACCCTCCTGGTCCACTTATCCCTTTTCTATTCACCTTCAACACAACAGGAAGGTGCAGAGGAGCCAATGAACCAGGAAGACAACCCTGCCTTCCACCATGAACTATCTCCCTTCTCTCATCTCAGCCTGTCTAAAGGCCAACATGTAACACCAACAGTATTCTACAGAGGCTTCTTTGTAATGATGCAATCCTGAACCTAAACCAGCACCTTTGTGAGCCTTTCTGAACAGAAATAATCTGTGGCAGCAGCTTCAAGTGCAACATGCACTATGCACTTTCCTTCTGAAGGCAGAAGAGCCCATTGGCTCAGGCCCCTGTACCAAGCATTATCTACTCAAGCCTCTCCTTAGCTGACAAGTGCAAAGTTCTGTTGGTGCTGTCTGTGTACTTTTTCCTCACACAATGTTTTATGTATTTTTTTCTTTGTGAAGCACTTAACTGATACTCCCAGGTTTTTTCTAAAAAAAAAAAAAATTTTACAAGTAATTGCTGATTTCCCAGGAGAGAGAGAAAAAAAGTATTTTTTCCTCTGTATTTACAAAGCTCAGTGGGCTTATTAAAAAAAAAAAAAATCAAATAAAAGAAGGCAGATAATCCTTGCTCAAAGTGGCCACTCAACCTCTCCAACAAGCTGTTCCCAACAGCTTCAACTGTACTGTGCAAATACACAAACCATTCTTAGAGCAGCCAAGGGAAAGCTTCTTCCAGAGCTCCTTCCTTTCCTTCCCTCCATCTCCCATGGCAAGAGCTCCTGACTCTAAACCAAGTCTCACCCCTCTGGCACATCCAAGATGCAGCTCCAGGGGAGAGTCTGAGGAGCAGAAGTGTGACAGGATTTATACTCCTGAGGACACTTGACCAGCCACCACCATTTTCTTTACTAACTGCTAACACAGCCCACTCTAATTTTCTTTATACAGAGCTATATTAAGCTGGAACATCTTTTCACATCAACGTTCATCCTGACAAGGGAAACACCACCACAATGGATGTACCCTTCAGAAAAATGCAGGGAAAAAAAGGACGGAAGAGGACGGGCTATTTCACATGAGTACAAAGAGGCCTGTTGCTCATGCCAAGTTTCTGGAAATTATGACAGAGCTCGTGGTCCAGGGATTGCTAATTGCTAGGCACTGCAAGTTTTTTGAGGGCATCTTTGAATAATGGCTGAAGACAGGACACTCTACAAAAAGGACAATGAGCCTCAACTAGTGCATTTAATTCAAATGTCTAAAATCTGGAATTATTAAATCCATGACAAATTATTCCTCTTAACCTTAAAAAAGAACAGACGGAGGGAAAGGACAATAAAGACAGAAAAAAAAGAATGGAGTGCAACAAAATCCTTTCACACCAAGGGATAAAGTCTCAGGACAAAAGCAGTGAAAGCATTTTCTCATTCTCTAAAAGCCCAGTGAGTAATGAAATTGAAATGCTGAAGACGGGCAGTGTGCTGAGCAGAACTGCTGTTCCCAACCAAAATTATCACTTAGCAAAGCCACTTTTCACTGTCAGTGCCACAGATCAGCCCTTCTCAAAGCTCTAACTTCAGACGTTGAGAAAAGCTGAAATCAATGACACTCCAAAGATACAGTGGTGAGTTCAGCTCCTGCACCACAACACAAACCAAATCGAGTGACACAAAAATCTCCAGTCTAGCACACAAAAGGCACTGAGTGAATCGAGGAGCTCATCAGAATACAATGCTACATGATCATCGTACACTTGTAAGCAGCAAATGGGAAGATTAACATCAATCACCCTGAGAGTGTTGCCAGGAGCTGGAAAGCCAAGCAAAATTAACATTAAAGATGTGCAGTTCACACTTACAGCACCAAAATAGGGAGCCTGATGGACAACTCCTGTGCCTTCTTCCTCCTTCACATAACCATCCACTACCACAGTAAAGGCACCTTTTTCTTTGCACTGTAACACAAAAACATGGGGCTTTTACACAAGGTATATTTACACACAGAGAGCAAAACAGAATTCTTAAGAACCTGGAAGAGCCACAAACCACACAAAAGAGGAAAGAACTGCATGGAAAGTAAGTGACACAGTAAAATGTGACATCCCTAACATGACTTAATGACTTCCCATAGCCCAGGTACCTGTGCACTTCATTTAAAGAGTGCCAAGTGTGATTAAATCTCACACCTCTCCAGAAGGCCTCCAAGTCAATTACTCTTCAAGCCACTGATCTTCACTTAGTTCTGTGCTTAACAGACTGCAAATCGATACACTCCTGAACGTGAGGATACAACCAGGAAAGGTCCACACGTCTCCCTGCATTTTGTGTGTTCCCTATGCCTCTGAATTTTAAAAAAAGTTTGCCTTTGTAGCCACACATTTCCCGTATTTCCTCCAGAAAATAAGAGCACGGTAAACACCAAGTAAAAGCAAAGAGAAGAGAAAATCCAGAAAAGAATTGCCAAGAAAAGATATGACAATTTTCAGTGTCTTCAGAATGCAGATAATGAAAAATGAAGGGTTATTTTCTATTCCTTAAAACAAAAATAGTAAAAACCTTACTGCAGTCACAGCTGAACCAAATATGTTACAAAATATTAGGTTTGGCTTGTTCTGAAGGGAGATATTTTGAGATAAGACCTCCATTCTAAATAAAAAGTAAAAAATTGTAGATGCTTATCTGCTCCTTACAAGTACAGCAGGATTCACAAAATGTATCCATTCCAAACCTCAGATCCACAGTCCAGTTTTTCAGATTCAGCTGTGTTTGACTTTCCTCTAGAAACATCAGACCTTGCTCCCTACCGAGGTTTTCCCACCTTTGCTGACTCCTGCACATGCGTCAGAACAGAAGGTGTCACAAGTGACCAAATCCCTTACAAGAGTTCACAGCTGCCTGGCCAGCAGTGCTATACTTCTCCTCTTTGAAAAGATTATTCCATTTTTAATCAGATTTAAAATAAATATATAAAATTCTCTACTCCCTCTCATATTGCTACACATTGTATTATCATCTGTGATGCCAGACCTAATTCAGTGCTTAAAAGCTGCAGAGGACATCCAAATGAATCTGATACATCAGTAGGTTTTTAGCAAAGGCTTTTAACTCTTCAGTGAAAAACACGTCTGCGACTGTCACCCAAAGTCAGAGTCACTCCCTTGTGAAGACAAAACTTGTGGACTTCAGAAAGCAGAAAACAGACATCAGGTGACAAGATGAGAGAATACTGCCTATTTATTAATGCGTATAGAAATTTTCTCTGCAATCTGAAATAAAATTTTATTTATCACCCAATTTTTTACTCTGAATATATTTAAAACTTGAGGGAAGAAATTAGAGAAGAGAGTCAATACTCTTGTTTTCAAACTTTCACTGGGATTTTAAGGTACGTTAATACACCCTCGAGTTTGTTATTAGGACATAAGATCTTTTTATAATATAAACAAGGAATACTCAGAATGGGTTTTATTTTTGTTTTTGTATCCTGTATCAAACACCAAATTTCTTCATCTTACCTGAATAAAATAGTCAAAGAGTGGTTTGTATTTCTTGCCTTTAAGAGCAATGCCAGGAAACCTGAGGAGAAAGATTTACAAGAACACAAATTAACAACTTGAAAACTGCTGTTTTTTCCTATTTACTTTTTCCCCATTCCTGACAGAATTTGATTTCATAAGGTGAAAAAAAGAAGTATTTCCTTAAAGTTTGCTTCCCATCTCTGTGGTAATTTGGACTTGTAGAAAAAACAGTGTCTGTTAATGCATCTCTGCTATCAGTCAACAACTTGTTGTACCTGATGGACTTTCAATCAAACAATCAAAGTAAATTAATAGAAAAATTAAGCATTAATGACAATCTCTTTATGGTAAAGCTGGGCAAGAGTCTTCTGGATGAAACACAACATTTATAACAACAAAGCCCTAAAGCTCAGCATGTCCAACAGAACTAAACAATGATCCAAAACACCTGAAGTTTTATGTACAGAAGATTGTGCCACAGGGGATTGCAGCCTTTCAAGCTCAGATGCCTCATTCCTTATTCTAAAACTGAGCATCCAGACTCTCCACAGGCATCTCGGGAAATGATCCAACACAGACAGGACTGACTGAGGAACCAGCTGAGCCACACAAGAAATGTAAGGCAGAGATGGAGCCCGTAGGTCTGGCTCCCTTCAGGCTTCTGACAGCAGCTGACAAAGACAGTGATTAGGTTGGGATTTGCAGCTCAGAGCTCTCCTGGAAGTGCTTAAATCGTCCCATTTCAGGGGAAAAATCCAGCTAAACTTAATCTAATAGATGGGCTGGCTCTCTGACTGTGTCACAGCTGTGGTCTCTCCTCATCCTCTTCTTGATCTACAACTTCCAAACAATGGTCAAACCATAAAACACTTGACTCCTTCAAAGTGGGGGACTCTTCAAAGCTGTTTCACTGCACAGAAAGGACCTCGGGCAGTATTTACTGCCAAGTTCAAGAGCACGACTCCTCAGCTCAGCACACACTGTATCCTCTAGGAAAAGGGGAGATTTCTATTTTAAGCCACAGCATTGCAGATGGTTTCTATGTTTTTATATTACAAACAGCCTTAGAAATGTTTGAGGTGTTTAGTCGGGATCAGATGAGAGAAAAGCATCCCAGCGCTCAGCCACACAGATGTGGGAGTGCTCAGATACAGAATGTGAAGCACCAGATCTGGCTTAAAAATAAAAGAAAAAAATTAAAAAAAAACCAAACAGTTATATTCTTATTTAACACAAGTCAGAGAAAGGTAAAGCTTGTGGATCACATTCCTGATTTTCATTTTGGGATCTGAAATATTTTGTCAAAATCCTGAAGTTCAAGCTGAAAATTTATACAATGGTGCCTTCTTGTGACCCAAGTTATAGCAGTAAGACTCATTTTAAAATGACTTCACCAATCCTTCACTCTCAGGAGATCAGAAATCTCTGGTTTGGAGTCTTTAGAATCCAAAAAGAGACAAGGCAAAACAGTGTAAAGAAATTAAAAGTTTAATATGCAAAAGGATTGAAATGTAACACAAGGGGAGGAAGAAGCTCAACAATCAAGTCCTATCTACCACTGCTAAATAAATCAAGAAGCCACTCAACGGCCAAAACTGGAATAATACACCCAGACCAACTCACAAGTGCAAAGAAGCCAGTTCAGGTGACTTCACACACTGAACATTTTCAATCAGACCATTCCCTGACCTCAGCCTGATGCCTGGTACAGATTAAGTTGCATCCATTTTCCCTCAAGGGCCTGACTGCTTGAGAATTTAGAAGTGAGCTAAAGAAAGAAAGTTAAGAGTGAAGTAGGAAAGTTCATTTCCATGAACTTACACACTCATAGATCTGAATCTTTCAAAGATCCATTCAACTACCAGCTACCTTTTAATTGTCTCACATTTCACATTTGAGAAAATTAATTATTACATAATACAAAAACTGGAGCATGACCAAATCCAGAGAAATATCAGCTTGAAAAGAGACTGTAGCACTAATACAGAAAAAATTAAAATATACTGCTCTGCAAATAGATTTGCTAGCAGCCTTACAGATAAGCAGAGGTAAAAAACGGAAATGTTTAAAAAATAATCCAAGATTGAGGGGGGTGAGTAAAAAATATAATTAGTCAGGGACAGAAATACAACATCTGAAATGTGTATGATTGCCTTAAAGAGCAGGCTACTGACAGTCCTGATAAAAACACTACATCAAAAAAGGCCAAAATGTTCTGTGCATTCCTGGATTTAGAATAACTGCAATCACACGGATGTTAAAGTTGTAGTATTGCATTAAGAGAAGAATTTGGAAGCAAAAGACAACAGAACAACAAATTTCATAGAAGGGCTAGCTTGCTTCTTTTTTTAAGCCTAAAGCAAATGCATTAAAAATACTTAAGAAAATGAGTAGTTTTGGTAGAAGGCTTGGTTTTTAGACACTCAAGAGATTTCAACAGAAACCTCTGAGAAGGAACACGGTGCCCATATTTCATGGGAGAATTGAAGTAGTGATGCAGCTAGAAAACAATGACAGATCTACAACCTGATTCAATTTTAAGTGATCGAGTTTTTAGTAAGTGCTAAAGAACATACAATAGGAATTTGTCAAGAATAAGCCACACCAAGCCAAATTTTTGGGGTAGACAAACTGGCTTAGATAGCAAGCAAGCAGACCAGATCTAAGCCTTGATGTTGACACTTTATCATTCCAACATAACACAAATACTTGAACTGGTGGATACATCACCACTTCAATGGAAAGCTGTTGTTAATTCAGTCTCAGACCAAAAGAAAACTTCCAGCAGCATCCTGGCAGGACCATCCTAACACTGACATTATTCAGTGGTTTTAGTGATGACTCAGAGGGGAGGAAAAAACTACAGAGATCGGAAGTTCAGCCAAGCCTGAAGAATGAGAGCACTGAACATAATCTTTAGAAACTGAACACCAGCTTAAATTGGTACAGAGCAAGTGACAGATTAAGAGCATTCAGTTAGAGAGGGGAAGGAGGGAAATCAATACAGAAATATAAAATAATAATTATTCAACTGTCACAGTATGAGCCATCAGAATAGGCAACATCTTAAACACTTCAGCTCTGTATTTCCCTAATTTAATGACTACATGCAATTGCTTAGCAAAAATATCCTCCATTTTTTCAATGTAAAGCTTTCAACTGCTTGATAAAAAGACAAAAATAGAAATAACTGATGCCAGTGAAGATGGGGTGTTATTCTCAAAAACGCTTCTAATTTTTTTTTTTTTTGTGGTTGTGTTATTTGGTGGTTTTATTGGGTTTTTTGGTTTGTTTGTATAAAGTGAGCAAACAAATATTTGTTGTATTTGCCCTCTCTCTTTAACAGGCTGCTGTTTTATACAAAATGTTTAAGAGAAGCCAAGACACATTTTGTCTAAGAAAGCTACAGAATTTAATACCTGCACCCCCTGCCCAGCCTGACTTATTTAATAATTCCTATTTTTCCACTGAACCAAGATGTACAAGCACTCTGCAGAAAGCACTGGCTGTCACTAACTACAGAATCAATATCTATATGCTAAAAACAATGGGATTGTTTTCCCCATTTCCCTTTAAATATTGACCTAGTGTGTAGGAGTTCAGCATTTGGACCATCTCCAGCTTCTTCTCAAACTTTTACATTACACTAAACACCCAGAAAAGGGGTGACTATGGAATTTTTTTTTCCCCCACCACCATACATTGATCCAGTGAAACTTTTTTCTACTTGTAGCTTCATATACAAGACCAATTTGTTCCAGAAAATTTCAATTCCTTTTATAGATTTTTGCAAAATAAACACACATGCAGGGAAATCCATCTTCTTGAAAACATTTAACTTCTGATCTAGAAAGATACAGGAAGTTAGCAAGTGTAGTAATTTCTGTACTTGCCTGTCAAGTATCTGATATTCACTGTCAGATTTGTACAGTGCCACCAGCCTGGACTCCATCAAAACGTAAATCTTCCCTGTGGCCTTATCTAGAATATAAAATAAAACAGGAGTTTCACAAATCTCAGTTTAATCCCCTCATTTGCACCATCATGAAACCTTTCAATATATGCAAGACGGTATCACTGTAGCTACAAAACTGCCCAGAATAATCCTTTACTACTTTGCAGCTCCTTCTTCCCCACACAGCCAGTTAAGGAACACTTTCCAAAGGCTAAGTTTAAACAGAAACCACAGCATGAAACCCAGTCCACTGATTTTCAGTGTGTTTTTTGTTGCAGGGGCAGAAATACCTTATCTTGTCTGTTATTCCTGAGCCAAATTAAAAAACAATTGAGAAGCTTCAGTAAATGCAACTGAAACAGAGGAAAACAACTGGAAGATGGACAATTACTACATCAAATCAATATTCTTAAGTTGACTTTGGGGGTAATGATTGCACTTTATGCAGCCTTCCTGAGATTTGCTATTCAAATCAATTACATGCTTGGATTTCTTTACAAAAGAAGTATATACTAAAAAAGGAAGGTAATAGCAAAAAAAAAAGTGCAATGTTCTGAAAAAAACTGATTTTCTACCCCAAACTACCCTGAATTCTTAACCATCCAAACCCAACTGAGCACCTCAGGCAAGTGAGGTGTTACTTCTGAAACTCCTCAGTATTTCTTTGTAAGATGACCAAATTTATGTTAAAACCTTTGAAAACTGAAACATACTTAGTTCTCTCAAAAGAAAGAAAACTCAAACGTGTAGAGTTCACTGCAAAGGCCTGCACAACTTCATGTTTAATATAACTTCAGGCCCACATGAGATTCATGTGGTTATGCTGGAACTGGAAATTCCTACTTACTATTGTGTTTAAATTTTTTTTAAGGGGGGGGTGTTTGTTGATGAAGGTATAATTGAAAACTACAAACACCCCCACTCCTCTTTCTTTTATTCTTTATTTCATCTATTAATATTTTTTAAGGTACAGTCCTCACAAACCCTGTAGAACAACAAGAGCACAGCAGTTGGAAATCATCAGCCACATCCACAGTGGATCTCATCCTTCAAACTACCACTGACACAACCCCAGAAAAGTTCTGTAAAGTTAACACAAACCAGTCTACAATACAAAACATAAGTACATATTCACAGGCACTGAAGGAAGAGGTGTTCATTCTGTGTTCCCTGCAGTTAACACTTGCCTCTCAGTTTTACGTATTGCAATTCTGGATTAACACAAAGGGCCAGATTGCTGGGCAAGGTCCAGGGCGTTGTGGTCCAGGCAACAAGAGAAATACTGGGATCTTCTTCCAGTGGGAAGCTCACGGTCACTGAAGGATCTTGAACATCCTGAAAAGCAAGATAAAGGCCAAGGGTAAAAAGAGAGGGGGGCAAAAAGGCTTTACTGCCTGTATTAGTGAGAAAATGGAAATCTAAGATGCAGGAGCTCTCAGTTCCATGGAGCCAAACCTGTCTTGCAACTGGCCTGGTTCATCACTGTCATCTGCGATATAAAAGGTGAAGTGCCAGCAATGAAGTCAGAATAGAGCACCAGTCACTGAGTTCGTCATTACACCAGGGCAGTCTGTCAGCCCAACGAGGCCACAGGGTTAAAAATCTCCCACTAGCAGCGAGATTTGGGGAATTTGCTGTCAAAACACCAAAGAGCCAAGTGCCAGTTCCCTCAGGTACCTCTTAAAATTCCATTTTCCAAGTTTAGAACTGATCTCAAGGATCAAGAAAATCAGCAGTTTCTCAGATACTGCTAAACAAAGCGTTTTCCACATTTTCTTCTACAGCCAGGGATAAGGAAGAACAGCCATCACACAAAATGATTCCTTTCTTATTAAGAAGCTGCTGTTAACAAGGGGGAAAAGTCATTTAGGGTACTTAAAAATAAGAGTATGTCAATATTTAAGAGTAAAAAAAACCTCAGGGAAGGAGACCTTTGTCAGCTACTCTATAAAACTTCACCTTCAAATGAGTCCAAAAAATCCCCTGAAAACAAATTTTTCTTTTAGCCAAATACAACCCTATTCAGTCACTTCACATTTCACAAATGATGAAAAGCTGATTGTAAAAGCAAGTCTAATTCTGCAAACGTGAAATTTTCACTCTTAAATTCTAAATGCCAACTCCAAGGCTGCCGTGCACACCGACCCTAAGCACAGAAATAGGTCTTGTGGCCTCAGCATGTCTCGTGCGAGGCGCTCTGGTTTCCAGCCAGCATCATGGAACACTTAATGGCATCATGGGACAGGCAGCTATTTATGTCTGAGCTAAGGGCTGCTCCAGAGGGAATTTTCTGTGAACATCTGGTGCAGTCAACAGTAAAACATAAATATTACATAACCCATGGCCTGTGCTCAATACCAGGCAGAGATCGAGCTCTGGGTGCTGCCTGTACCAAATGCAAGGCAGCACTGTAGGCTACTCACTTTGCTTTCTGAAGCACTGAGCTGCCCAGGTAGATAAAAACAACTGGCAAAGTAGAAAAAAATACCATGCAGGCTGACAGGTAATGGCACTGGGTAGTGTTTTAGCTGTTAAAATGTCACCTGCAGATGCCACTTCTTCAGTTTAATGCAATCCCAGCTGCTGGCATTGTTAACTCAAGTGTGCATTAAACACCTAACTCTGGTTCTGAACACGCTTCTTGTGTCCTATTGCTCCTGATCTGGGTTCCAGTTCTCAGAGGATCAATAAACAGCAGCCAAAGGCTGCTTTCCACAGTGAGAAAGGCAACAGCTGCCTCACAGCCAGAAATGACTGCGCTCACCAAGAATAAATCCTGTCAGCTCACAGACCCACAACTTCCAAACACCACTTCTAGCATGTAAGAAAGATAATTTTTCCATGGAGTGACAGAGCAGCATCCCACCCACACACACCTCTGGTTCTAGAGTAAGAAACAGCATCTAAATATTTCATTAAGACTCAAGAAGAAAAAAGAGCTTCAGCTCTTTGGAAAAGGAGCACACACACACACACACAAAAACCCCTTCAAAACAGCCTTTGTTCTAAAGAAAGTTCATTAATCTGAGCCTGTGTGAAATGTCAGTTAATGAGGACAAGAAAAGTAATTATTTCAGTTGTCAGACAGTCACCGATATCAAGATATCTTTGCAAATCTCTCTTTCATAAATAACAAACCCTTTTTTCTTCAGTGTAAATACCCCTCAGCAATACAGAAAGCTCTGGTATCTGTGGGCTGCATTGTATTATAAGTCTATTTAAACATTTGTTTTAAAAACATTGGTTTTGGCCAGAAAATTGGCCTTTTTTAGGCAAGATGTAGAGACCAGATGTACAATCTGTGCTAGCTCTCTGCTGTAACAATGCAAGTGAAAAATTTACAATACAAGGATATGGAAGCCTGGGTCAGGATTGGAAAGGATACAAAACCTCTATCCACAAACTAACGTGGAATTTGGAAAATTAGGACACAAGTTCTGCCTTCACACACATGAACGTGAGGTTGTTGCAAGTGAGAAGCTGCACTTGACTTATCTTGTCATTCACCTCTGAAGGAACTTTTTATAAATCACAGTAAACCACACATACTAGGTAAAACATTTTCTGGTGTTTCCCAATCTAAATTAATGATTCTTGAAAGAGCCATTATCCTACTGCTACAGAGTCTCTGACATTCCTTATGAATCCCCTCACAGAAGATTCAAACCCTGCCAAAGACCCTCTTTTTTCAATGTGCACAGACGGGGACAACTACAGCTCTCCTCTAAAAATATCACCTTGAGAGCCCAGAGAGGGAGTAATTTACCACAGTAAAACAACAAAGTGTGTACTTTAAACAGTAAGTAGTAACCAAGAAGAAGTCTAAGATCAAGTGTTCCAAACAAATGCAGCAAAGTATAAAAAAAATAACCCATTTACCTAGATTTTTACTACCAGTTTAGAGTGTACATGTTTAGGTACCACGACGCAAAAAAAACTACGAAAGCTTTTCAAATCCAAACAGAATAGAGAAATCTGATTGCAACTTACCTTGTAGTTCTGATGGGACTCAAAGTTGGACAGTGGGGTGTTGCACGCAGTTGAAAAAGGCATGACCTTAACCCCTCTATATACCAGTCCTTTGTCATAGAGCTGCTTGAAAACCCACCTGGAAGTACACAAGGAAAAAGGAATAACTTGGTGCTTCAAATTTCAAAAATAAATTGCAAAATTGGGTTTCTGCTCTAGCTCTAGTTTCTTTGGGAACACTTTTTTTAAAAAAAAAAAAAATCCATCATCAACTAAAGACAACATTTGAAAGCCAAAAGGCAAAGAGATAGTGAATTGCAACTGCATTTCTGGCTGATTTTTAGCTTTAGCAGCTTGGTATTCCATGCACTGGCTGCACAGCACACAGATTAACCAGCAATATGGATTTGTGTTCCATCTAAATACCTTCTCAGATTTCTTGAATACAAAGATCACCTGAAATCTGAACAAGTAACAAGGCTGAAATCAGTCCTAATTTAGAGAAGACACATGTAGTGACATGGCTGCTCACTTCTCAAATGATCTTCCGTTTCTACTGCAGCAACCAGTGCTACAGGAGAGACACAGATCCAGGTCAGAGCCATCTGCAGCCCACCATGAGTAAATCCTGATAATCTAAGATCATTTTTCACAGGAGGGCACAGTTAACCGTGAAAAATAATGAGCTCAGTTATATGGTGCCACAACTTAATGTTCTCCTTTGAACTCAGATCCTCTGCAAGATCAGTCTCACAGCAAACTTTAACTCCGCTCAATCATCAATACAGCCTTGTAGCATAGCTGGAGCCTTATGTTTTCTTGCAATAATCAAGACAGCACTTACTATCACAAATGACAAACTGAGTCGATGCTCAAGATGAATGGAAGCTGGAAGAGAAACACTTCACCCAGCAACTCAAAAGTGTCCGTGTGATGGACAAACCCTGAACACTCCAGGGTTTCCTAAAGGATCATCAACATTTATCAGCTTCTCATGTCTCACTGACTTGCACATTTAGTGGCACAGCCTGCAGGCTGTAAGGCAGGAGAGGGCAAGCCTTAAATAATCCTGCCAAATTCAACTCACAAATCAGAGCTTCTGCAGAGCCTCGTCATTTCGAATTTCACATAAAAACTGTTAAACTCTGCTGACTTTAAAAGCTCCTTTATTCAACTACGTTTTCAAACCATCCTGATCCCTTTTCTGGGTCCCTTTGCAGATAAATAGCTCATTGCTAAGCAACCAACACCATCCTGGCAAGCAGCACTTTTTTCTGCAGGCTGTCATTTTGTGCTTGAGAATCTGGACCTGTAATTCAGTCAGCGTCTTGTCTTCTGTGCTTTACATTACCATCTTCAACACAAAACACAAGTAGACTATTGCACTGATGTTATCTATAGCCAGAAATAAGAATATCAAAAGACATGCCCTGGCTTGCTGACATGGAAGTCCTATGGTACCTTAATCAGAATAATTATTACACTACCGATTAGGCAGCTGGAGAAAATACAGAATGTCACATGGAAAAGATGTGCAGTCCACTCCGATTCATCCATGGGCCTCCATAAAAGTCAAAAGCTCTCCTATGAGTGGTCACTAACATCAGAAAAATTATATAATCTAATGTCTGAGATGGAAAAAGCCTCAGAGACCCTCAGCAGCATCAAGTCCTGCCACAGAGGAGCCACATCCAGCAGCCTCTCAGAGCTGTGCAATCCTACAAAGGTGCCTCACCTTACACACCACTCCAAAGAAACCTTGTTCAAGCAAGAAATGTCACTAAGAGGCAAGATATGGCTGCCTCACCCCAACCCAAATCTGAAACATAGTAGGGGCTACTTCTATTTTATAAGAGAGATCTTAGTTTATCAACTTAAACTTGTATAAATCTAGATCAGTCTTTTATAAAAATCATCCCTGAATATAGTTTCACCAGCTTTCAGCATATAAATTTGAGCTGGCTAACTGCACAAGTTTTTGTGGGAGTTAAAATAACTTTCAGTGTATGCTTACCCCCTCAGAGCATAATTAATGCAGCCTGTGACAAGTGACAGCATTCATACTGAAGGTGTTCTATTTGCCTTTCAAAAACAGTAACTAAAATACCTATAGAAAAAAGCTCCACTTTACTTTCTATAGAGCACTGCCTACTAACAGCACACAAAAACTACTCAGAGAAACACTGAATATTTAATTCAGCTGTAAATATAACTGTAAACTCAGGGAGCTGCTCAGGGAAGGTGAGCTCTACACGGAGCTGCCAAGCTCCCAATCCAGGCCAGCATCTCCCTCCTGTGGCAATCCCATCCCATTACAAATGCAGGGCTCCAGCTGTGCACTGCTGAGCAGGGATGGGATTCCAGACCACATTCCTCTCCTGAGCTTCTCAAAGGTCACAACGAGCACTCATTTGTAGTTTAGCCCAACCTGTCCTCTCACACAGCCATTCCAATGGAATAAACAGAATTATAAGTGAGTCAAGATTGATGTTTGATGCCATAGCCCTCATTATCACTACAAAAGCTCTTTTGTTATCTCAAAAAACACCTAAATGGTTTCCTCAACCAAAAAGCTTCTGGGAGCTGCTGGTGTGTGACCACCAGACCTGCAAGGGAGATGATTCCCAAAGAACCCCCTGCAGCAGTGCCCACCTAAAACACAGCACCTGCCGAAGACGAGCCTGGCTCTAACAGTAAGAGTCACAGATGTTTCGCTTAAAAAGTCATCACAATATGTTAGACAATAACCTCACAAGGCATGGTTTAACCTTCTTGTCTGAAAAATGCTGACACTTTGTAAAAAAGGGGCCCCAGGTTTGTAAGCCAAAGTTGAAACTGCAGTGCTTTCTGGAAAAAAAGTAAATAAATAACCTAAGGACACCACAAAGTTCTCTTCTAGTGACAAACAAAACATTTACTCACAGAAGTGAGAAATCAAATCCTGTTCCTCTAATTCTGCTATGTTTCTCCTCAAATGTAAATAAATTTAGTTGCATCCTCTTGGCTGTGGGAGCAGCACTCAGACCTTTACTGAAGAAAAATGCAGTTTGGGAAAAGGTGAAACTCAAGATGCCTATTTCAGCTTCTTGTTAAGAGAGAATCTGGTCCCTAAAGGTGCAAGGAATGTTTAACTTCCAAAGTGAGAAGAATTTGTTGTTCCTGCGGTGTCATGAGGAGATGACACAGCTGGTTCAAGCCCAGCCAGTAACACAGCCTTGCTCTCTCCAGAACTCCCAAGAAACCAGAACCTTGCTGCAATATTTGTTCACATACACAGCACACAAACACAACATGGATAATAATCAAACTCCTGCAAAGGGAGATTTTGCTTCCAAAAGATACTGAATCAGTCAGTGCAGCACTCCAAACATCCCTGGCATCCCACATAAAATCCAACATCTCTCACTATCCCCAGCAGATGCAAAAGCAAGTTGCACTTCTCAAACACGTACATCCAGTTCACATCAAAGAGAAGGATTTGATCTTGGAGCTTCCCAAGTTCTTAATGCCATGCCTTCAGGGGATCAAGAGGCTCTGTTTGCAATGATCAGTATCTAAGGGTTTTCTAAGGGTTTGAGAATTCCAACCTTTCCAGAAAACTAAGGAACTCATAACTAACACTGAGATTTATTTTCAAACACATATAAAGTGCTTTTCTCCTTTTTTTTTTCTTTAAAGAAAGAACACCAGGAACTGTAAACAGTTCTGTGGGCAGAACATCAGGACAGCAGGATCTAGAGGTCTGTGATTTCAACATATGAATGGTATTAGAGGTAAATGGACAAAATTATTGCTGTGTGACCTCACATCAGTTCCCATCAAGATAAAAATGACAATTTTATAGCCTCTGTACAGCTACCAAACAAATCCAGGGACAAACACCACGCTGTGTACAAAGCCCTGGCATCTACAAATTCACCAAACACTGCATCCTAACAACCCCACGGGAAGCAGAGCTTCTGAGCAAAATATTTTCCTGGGATTCATGAGCAACACTTGAAAGACAAGATAAAATCAAAAAGAAAGCAACAGTCAAAAACAGATGCTTAGGGGAAAAAAAACCACAGAAAAAAGTACTCAAAAAACACTAGACATGAATCAAAAAGGCATAAACAGAAGTGGAACATGAATTCCAATAACAAACACAGCCTATCTTTAGCATAGTATCTTGGAAAAACACCACCTTAAGAAAGTCAGGAAAAGTATTTATTTGTTCCAGGGCCTGGGAACTGTTAAGTACAGAAGTTGTCAAAATTTATGTTCAGCTACCAGTGAAAGCTTAAAATCCTGGCATAGAGAGATCAGCCTGCTCCAGCTCTACCCTCCAAGCTGTAATCTCTGGATCAGTGTGTTTGTTCAGAGAGATTCTGGATCAAGCCAGAAATGCAAAACACCTGTGTAACAGAAAATTTGAATGTCTAAAATGGATGCTAGACAAAGGTCATGCATGGGAGTGTAGTGTACTCCTCCTTCAAAACACAGGTAAGGAGATACAACATGGACTGGAATGGTGAGAAAGTAACAACAAGGGGGATTAGAGAACTTAATGCACAAAAGAAATACAAGAATGAAGAAAAAAATACAGGTAGCTCATAGAAAAATGGACAATCCAGATTTCTTATGACCAGTGTCTCTCTAGAGCATCATTAGTCATGGAATACACAAAATGCAATAGTGGTTTCTATTAGGACCAGAGTTCTGTTGTTCTGGGATCAGTCTGGTTGAGTGGTGAGTGTTGGTCCTGTTCCAGGCCAGGTCGGGTGTGAGCCCAGCAGGCCCTGGCACCTCCTCCCAGAGCTCTGTCACCAAGGGCAGCTCAGGACTGTCCGTAACTCAGGATCAGGCTCAGGCGGCAGTTGCTCGTTTGGGCACTAGGTGGTGACAGGACTCTGCTCAAGCAACCCTGCAGAGGAGCAGGAAAGGTCCAAGCCCTGGGCACCACTATGGGAAGAGCAGAGTCATCCCCTCACCCCGGCATCCCACAGGCTGCTTCCCCAGGAGAACGGATCCCGAGGGGCAAACTCAGATCCAGCCCTACACCTATGAACAAGCCAGCAGTGAAGACACTCATTTCCTAGTTATTCCTGTTCCCAAAGGTTTCTTTCAGACCACCGCAGTAAGAAGTTTAAGCTCCCATCAAACTTCTCTCTGTTTCACTGGATGTGTCTCGTGACTGTACAAAAAAAAAAAGGCAACAATGCAAGAACATATTCCATGTTTGTGCCAGCTCAATAACATCATTCTCACTGCACTGTTCCAATGAAGGACACATTTTCATTGAGATCCAAGCTGGCTGCAGCTCAAATTCTACAGAATTAAACTTAAAAGTTCTATTTAAGTTACTAAATATGTGTAGAGTTTACTGTATCTTAACAGGCAAAGCAAGTGCAGTATCACCTCTTAGTGACACCAACTTTCAATCCTTCCCTGAAAAATTCTGCCAGGATAGCACAATACTACCAATGAATGTTTTGTTGAAAGTCAAAATTTAGCAGGCTGAAAATTCAGTTTAGTCAGTCATCATACGACATAGCACCAAAATGCCAACAAAGTAGTGATTTGCAACAAAACAATTATAAAGGATGCAAAAGAAATGCTCTCTAGCATTCTGAGCTTATTGTTTTGGAGAGATACTGTATAAAATATATATTTGGTGTCTGAGTCCTAAATTATTTCAAGTCCAAATAATTTGGATAAAATCAGCCACCATTGAAAACAATCACAAGTATTAGATTATCTCACTGAACCCAAGAGAAACTTGGAAGAAAACACCACATGTCACAACAACACAACTCTGGAGTTGAGACCACTCCAGAGCTGCAACCCTCAAGAAGAGCTACAGACCAGAAAAAATAACCTAAACAGACTGGTTTAGCTGACTGTAAGACTAAAGACAAACTCGTTACCATATTTTAACGACAAGACTTAGAGTTGCCATGCCCCCTACCATCTTCTTCATCAGATTTTTTTTTTTTTTTCTGGGCCTAAAATCAGCATTGAACTCCCACAGACAGAACAATAACAAGCTAAAACCACTGGACAGGCCAATCTGGTCTCCAGGGCAGTCAATGCAGAAATTAATCTACAGTTTCTCTTTTGTACATAGTGGGACACTAAAGTGTAGAACTTTTTTTCAAAAAACGTCAAAAGAAGATCATAAAAATTTAAATCAATTGTAGAAGCATGCTAGAATCTACAGCTCAAATTAACACTCCTAATGGACATGAAAAGTAACTTCAGTAACACCTTTTGGGTCTGATGATTGCCTGGGTAACCATCCAATTTATTTTCTTTTATTTTTAGGAAATTGTGCATTACCCTGTCAAAAGCACCACCATAACTACAGCGACAGGGCTCTCTTTAAGCATTATCTCCCTCAGCCCTATCCCACATTCCTTTCCCATTCCCCGCCTCCATCCACTCTATGCAATCACTGGTGGTTCCACTTCTGCTCCACTGGAGAATGAGTTGGCAATAGCATCATAAAGCCTTAGGAGACCTTCCAAAAAAACCCCAATTTTTATAAACAGAAAATGTATTTCATTACATGATTTAACAGAAACTTAACAGTATCAGGAAGCAAAAACAGTACAAAATTAAGAGGCTGACTGCCTACATACTGCCTGAAATCTCACTGTGTTTTCAGATGCAAAGTTTGTATCAAAGCAAGCATTAGAGAAGATGATCTCTAACACAAATGAAAGACCAGAAACTGCCTTTTAAAGAGGTGGTGGGGGAAACAAATCACCAAAAAAAGGCTTGGGCTGCTGAGAGAGACCCTGCAGCCAGCTCAAGTCAGGTTTGGTTTTTAAGCTGCCAGTTAAACAGGATTTGAGGTGTCACTAAGTATTTTTGTAAATTACAAAATGAAGGTTTCTTGTCAGTTTTGGCTTTACAATTATGCAGGGTTTCTTCAGCTGAGTTAGTTAAACATCTGCTGCCTTCCCACCATCTTTGCAATGCTCACTGAAATTTCACTGCCACTTCAGCCCTCTACAGTGGCTTCAGGGACATCTAAAAGGTCTGTCACTCTATTATCATAACTAGGTGTAACTAACTATACAACTAAAGCTTATTAGTAAAAATAACATTAAAGGATATTCAGTAATATTTTAATATGCATGTAATGTGCTTTTCAAAGGCTTTTTGTCAGCATATACTCTGCTAAACATCTCCCGGCAAGTCACCTCGTAATTCTATCACCCAAAGGACTCACAGTTACCATTTCTTCACTGTGTTAGGCCAATTTGATTATCCTGAACCTGTAAGGTTGTCTTGCCTTTAGAAATCTCAACAGGCACCCTGAATACGTTGCCAAAACACCCAAACTTTACTTAGCTCTGCACCAGGAGTCCAAGGCAGTTGTCAAACTGCGCTGCCAAGAAAAAGATAACAGCAGATTCACAGCTTCTAAATTCAGGTTTGAAGAAGAGGTTTGGAGCTAAACTGTGCTTGGACAGTTTGCCCATTTACAGGTGACAGTGTGAAGAACATCGAGAATGTAGAGATATAATGTAATTTCCTAAACCAACCAAGGAACATATTAATAGATCTTCAGAGCTGCTTATAGGCTAACAAGGAGCAGTAAAATTTCAGGGCTCGCTAAAGGCAGTATTGGTGCACTTTATTTTGCAAAGCCCTGCTATCCTGAAGAAGGAAAAAAATTGAGAGAATTAATTCCGTCACCTGAACATCAGGAGATTTCACATCACTTTAATTACTCTGCCTGATGTTTTATCTGCATTTGGCAAGTTTCAGAACAGTGCTAGTGATACATGGACCAACATATGTTTACAATGACTGAATCCTTTTGCACATCTCAAATTCATAAAGCAAAGCATGCTCACTTACCACACAGACTCCATGAACTCGGGGTAAAGAGTTTTATAGTCATTTTCAAAATCAATCCAGCGTCCTAATCTGGTAACACTGGACTGTTAAAACACAAACACAGAGATTGAAAGGCATCTTAACAATGCATCATCACGATACATTACCAATATTTATTTTGTAAAACAGCTGGATTTTTAAGTGCATTGCTTGTCACATGTCTGATACTAATTCCAAGCAGTGTATTTAAACAGGCAAAGGTAAGGAAGGAATGAAACCATGAGCACAGTTATTTAGAACCAAGGTCACACAACAGGCAAATGTGTTCAACACAGCAGAAATGGTAGATCACTTGGATCATTCATCAAATAGAAACGGTGGGTCACTCAAGGTTCAGCCAAGGTTCAAATGCCTGAAAATTGCTTTTCATTACAGTGGTCTTACTTCTATTTTTAAGACTACTTGTTGCAGAGACAGTGAAAACCCAGAAGACGTAGTCTATCAGCTTTCAGTTACATGAAAACATGATGTAACTTGAAGACAAAGAAATGCTGAAAGAAACTGATACGTGACAAGTTATCAAACTATTCCAGGGCCAGCTGGCTTCTCTGACTTCCCAAAGCCATGAGAGGGCTGCCAAAGGCACAGGAGTGACAGGTGCTGGTCCCTGTCTCAGGACAGATGATGGTCACGTCCACTGGTCCAGCAGACAGACACCACTGAGGAATAAGCAGCTATGGGATTCACTGGGACATGTGGGATTTCACAGCCATCCAAGGCTCTGCAGACAGCTAAGCCAGGGACACCTGTCCTGACACTGTTAGACACAGCCCACACTGAATGTCGGACCAGCAGAGTGAACACAAAGCACATTCATTCTCTCACCTCAAATTTTCATACAACACCTGAGCTCCTGGCATGTATCAGTTTTCAACCTGACCTTTAAGCCACTCTGACATTCCACTAAGATCCATAGCCTAGGACTGATTAGCACAAGGATCCACAAGGTTGGAGCATTATGTTTGGTCTCAGCACTGGAAGATCTCACACAGCCAAGGAACCCTTTATGTCTTTTCATAAGGCTCAAATACTTGCTAACCACTCCAGGCAGAAAATAAACACTCTAACAAGAATATTGGTAATTCCTCTCTCCTAGCCCTAGTCTAAAATATTTGAATTTACTACAGGTCAGAACATATTTAAAGAAATTTCATTATTATCATCTAAAATACACACATACATGCATGAGTTTATGAACAAAACAAAATACAAATCCATCCACCACCCAAAAGATCGAGTGCTTGGACTAATCAGCACTGCAAAAACACCAGTTCCTGAAGCACAGCAAGTTAAAAGGTATGGAAAATGGAACAGAGATGTTCTAGTCTTGGCTGGGATGGAGTTAATTTTCTTCTTCATAGCTGATACAGTGCTATGATTTGGATTTAGCATGAGAATAATGTTGTAACCCACTGCTGGCTTAGGTGCTGCTGAGTAGTGCTTACCCTAAGCAAGTTCTCAGTTTTCCAGGCTGTGCCAGCCAGGAGCTGCACAAGGAGCTGGGTGGGAGGACAGCCAGGAGAGCTGATCCAAACTGGCCAAAGGGATATTCCACAGCACAGAACATCGTGCCCAGCAGAGAAACTGGCAGGACCTGGCCAGGAACTGAGAATCACTGTGCAGAGACAGGCTGGGAATCAGTCAGCAACTGGACTGGGCATCACCTGGTTTTCCTGGGTTTTAGTCCTCCCTCTCTCTCCACTTTTACTACTATTATTATTATCATTAGCGTCATTATAATATTTTATTTTGTTGCAACTAAACTGTTCTTATCTCCACTCATGGGTACTTGGCTGCCAGCTGGGGTTAAACCACCACAACAAACCAGAGTGAATCTTGCTATTTTTATTTCTAAAAGCAACAAAGAATTATTGACGATGGGTTTGAAACACAACATTTCAGAGTGTAGATGAATGAGTGTACATTCGAAAAAAAACAAACTCTCTGCTTTTCATCCAGTCACTCATTGAGACTTAGCTACTCTACCCAAGGCAGCCCTGGTTTCTTCAGACACTAGCCATAACTTCCAAACACTCCCAAGAGCAAGAGGCAAGTGATACTCAGATAAGAAATCGCTATTTCCATGGAAAGAAATACAGCAGGACTAGAGAACATGCGGAGGAGTGTGATGGTGTAGAACAGGCTCTGCATGAGGAAAGGTTAAAATAATTAGGACTGTTCTGCCTAGGAAAAAAAATGATGGTTAAGATAATCATCTTAGAGAACTACCAGTCCTCCAGCTACACACAGAAAGGACTCAAGACAGACTCTTCAGAAACAAACAGCATATCCAGACTCAACATATAAACAGATGGGGGGAAAAAATGTCAGAGATTATAAACCAGGGGGGAAAAGTCAAAATCCTTCAGCCTAGCAAGGCCTTGTGCCACAAAGGCTGAAAAACTATAGCCTGTTCTTGCATCCTTCCTTTGGCATTTGCTATTGCTTCTGGCACTACTACACAGAGGCACAGCCAGGGAAGCACCTGGGCACTCCTCAGCTCCCAAAGTCAGCACTTCACAGACACATCACACTAGCAGCAAACACAGAGTACTGGGCTAAATGTACTTCCTTCTGGCCACACTGCTAAGGACAAAATAAGGAGCACCAGGTTCTATGCACAGGATGAGTATTGTTCAGATTTAGGCAAAAAGCAACTGTGCTTCTCAAGAAAATATCTAACCCACCTACTTGGGACAGCTCTCCAGCCTCAAAACCCAGCACACACCAACACTCTCCCTGTATTCCTGGGATGCAAAGTTAACACCAATATTCTCTGGGAAAACTGACAGTTTACCCACACCTCTTGTGACAAAACCTGATGTGAGAACTTCTGTTCTTCCCAAAATACAAGAGACTGCCCTGCACTCTGGCAACGAAAACACTGTGGGGAAAGGAGGAGCAAAAAAGCAGTGAGGTTAATGTGCAGTTTCTTTAATGGCTCCATTTGAAAACCAAAGATAGATCTTTCAATTTTCTGTGAAACACACAAAGAGACAATGCTCAGCATATCTATTATTTGTTCAGTGTATCTCATTAGACACTTTTGAGCTCCAGGTAACCTGCAAGCAACCTCCTCTTTGACAGCACAGCAGTTTCTGTTCTGAACCACAATGGTGCTCTTTTTGTTCCCTTTTCAGAATCACAGGGTACAAACACAGTAGCTTGAAGACATGAGATTTATGCACATAGTCAGACAAAAGGATGAAGTTCACCCTACCTGAAACACTTCTGCACAAATACATTTAGAAATGTTCAGCAAAACACGGACTGAGCCTTCACTTACCTCCCACTCCTTGGCATATCTCATCACAATCCCTCTGCACTGTTTGTTGTAAGCTTCAATCCCCATCTTTGCCACATCCTCTGGCCCTTTAATGCCTAAAGTCTTGTCAATCTCATATTCCTGGGAGCATGGAAAACAACCAAACAAAACATGCTGTTACCAAAAGCTTTCAGGATTTCCCTGGATAGTTTATTCATGTCCTATGCATTCTAATGAGGCTCAGGGGCCTCCTTGGACCTTTTGAGATTTCATGAGAGCTGCACCTGAGTTAGGCAGGGATTTCAAAGGCTCACCCTGACGTGACTGTTTTTTTAGTATCTTTACAAAAATAAACAAAACACCAGTTTCTGAAACATGTACAAATAAATACAGGTTCATAGCAATGAACAGAGTGCAGGTGACCAGCAGGAAACTCCTGAACTCACCACACACAAAAGCCAGAGCAACACATTGGACAAAGATCTCCCATTTCTCTTTCAGCAGGAATGCCAGATATAAAAGCAACAGAAACAGGAGTGGATAAGCAGGTAACAACAGGGAAAGAGAAAGCAACAGAAGTATCTGTAGGTAAATTCATGACACATACCACAGGTAAGCCATGGCAGTCCCAGCCAAACCTTCTGTCAACATGGAAACCACTCTGATGAGCAAATCTGGTTACTATGTCTTTGATGGTTCCTGCAAGGATATGGCCATAGTGGGGGAGCCCAGTGGCAAAAGGGGGGCCATCGTAGAAGTTAAACCTAAAACACAAAACATGAAAGCAAAAACTGAGCATCAGCTCTTCAGACAGGGTGACTCTATCTGTATGCTTATACTACTCATGTTTTACTAGGAAAATATTTCACTCCTTCCTCTTCCACGATCAGTCAGCACAGGTGCCACGTTGGCAGTGGGACTAAAGGGAACATTCCAGCTTGTTCAGTTCCTACCACTGCCAGCTCTATCAGGATTCCCACAGAACTCCCCAGCATGGTGCTCCACAGCTGGCACAATGGGAAGAGTACTTTGCTTACCTCCCCGTTTCCCTTACAAACCCACCAAGCAGAAAATTACAGGTTTATTACAACTGTTTGAACACTGCTGATTCTTCACCAAGTGAAATATAAAGGGCACTGAGGGGACAGCAGCATGAGCCAGGACTGCTGCTGGCAAAGGGAGCAGCTGCTGTTTACAGAACCAAGGAAAAACAAAGTGTAATTACAGTCAAGCCAACCCTGCATTGCTACACACAGTTGCTACAGCTTTTAAGAGATTCTTACCTAGGTCTGTTCTTTGATTGCTTTAGGCATTCCTTGAAACAATTTAGATTTTTCCAGAGCTTCAATATCTTCTCTTCCTCATTTGGAAAATTTATGTTTTCTGGAACTTGTTGAACCATTCTTTGCCAACAAGGATCGAGAAGAGAAAAATCCATATTGAACAGAAGTGAGAAGAAAGTAATTCCACAAATCTTACAAATCCCTATCACCAATCCAAAGTTTGGTTTTCCAAAGAGCCTGATTCAGTGCAGACATGGAAGTAAGCACTCTATTCTAAAAAAAAGCCTAATTTTGACTGACTGGCACTAAAGTTTTGGAACAGGAAAAGGATTCTCCATTCACTCAACTATGATTGTTCCCTTTTTTATTATGTTTTCATTTCTGTTCCCTAGAGAAAACAGTCAAAGGGCTTTTTTTTTTTTTGTTACAGGTTTGGGTTTTTTAATTTAGGAAAAGTTTCCAAGTTCAAACTGACCCTTCAGCACCAGTCTGTACCAGTGAGTTTCACTTTAAGTGCGGGACCTGAAAATCCTGGAGAAGGGGCTCCTTTTCACTGTACATCTATCCATATCATTTAGATGTTTAAAAGAGTATTTTCCATCAGGCTGTGCCACCATTCTCAAAAAGCAGCCAGACTACAGAAAGCACAACTGAAAAACACTGCAAAGATGAACATGTGTTTTATGAGTACCTTAAAACTAAGCCACAATGGGCTATGTCCTTGCTGTACAAGCAATACAGGGAATTCTCAACATGATTAGGAACACACAACACAGTAGCCTGGTTCCAGACCTACTATCAGATAGAACGGGATCAGATTTTAATAAAATGCCAAGGCAAGCACTAAAGAAAGCTCTGGGGAATATGAGTGTTTAGGACAGGAGCTCCCTAACAGGAGAAAACTGGTTATGAAGGTTGTAATGGATGATGGCACAGAATAAAAGGGTTCTCCCACCTCTCATTTTAGTGCTGCTGCTCCTGATCACTTGCACCAGAAGTAGCTACTACAGCCTTGGGCTTCACTCAGCATGACAGAATTACAAGTAATGGCACAAGGCCTGAGTCTTCTGATTTACTCAGGTTTGTAAAAACTAACCATAAAGCAGGAACAAAGCCAAATGCATGAAGACAATTCTTCCAGCTACAGCTGAAGTTCCAAAACATTTACTTAAATGGAATCCAGACCACCAAAGAAATTGCCAGGCCAATGCTTGAACCCGTATGAAAAAATGTGCTACAGACCAATTCCACCACTCACACTTTTTGCTTTCATGACAAATCATTCTCTCCACTAATAAACCCAAGTTATCATCATTATCATGTTAATACTGAGAATCCCACAACCTGGTGCATAGGCAACCCAGCATTTGGAGGGGAAATCATGGGCTGACAAGGAACACATGGACATGGCCTGGATGTGTTTTTGAAAGGTAGTAATCAGCCTTAGCACAGTGAGTTACTCTGTACACAGCTTGTAGGAGAGTTTTCACCATTCTACCTCGAAGCACTGATCAGGCTGTGTCATGTCTCAGTAATTTGATCACAGAGACAATGGCAATGATAAAAAAATGCAGTCTTAAAGCTTTTATCCCCTACAAGCCAGCTGGCCTGAGGAGTAAGATCTGCATGTTTTACTCAGCTCCAACTAAGCCCTCCCAACTTAGTGATAACTGCAAAGGGTTTGGAGACTGGCCCAGCTGTCAGGTGTGTGTCACTGAACAAATCTGAGGCACACTGGGGGTTTGGGGTGTGCCTGTGACCGGGCTGTGGAGGCTGCTCACGGATCACAGACTCCATGCGTAAATCACAGAGTCACTGTGGGCCCATTCCACCAACCGAAGCACTGCACGGACAAAGCAGTGTCCAGTAACCACAGGGCACAAATCCATACACACTCTCAGCAATATCAGAAGTTTATTGCATCAGAATCGGGAGGGGATGCTGTTGAAAATATGCAACCATCACTACAGGTTATCTTTTTTCCAAGTTACAAACCAGAATTTTAAACAGACTGACTTAAAAGACAAAAGCACATTGAAAATCTCGCCATGGCTCAACCTCAGTTGAGAAAAAAAGCCAAGATCTAGCAATCAATCTATAGACAGAGGTAAGAATACCTCTAAAGAACAAAAAAAAGCTCATTATAAACAATCTAGGTATTTTAAATCTGAAAATAATCAAGGACAACTCATTGCTTTGAATACAGACTGAGCAAAAACATCACAAACCATGGTACAGAAATTATTCTACAAACATATCTATTAAAACCACACTTTCAAGACATTTCACATTTACAAAGATCAGTAAACACAAGGAGCGTTCTCTATTCATTTTCTACTGACAAAAAGTGTTAAAAGTTTACAACAATGCACCACTAAGCAAGTTTTTATTAAGTACACTCACTTTTCTAGAGGATAACAACATTCACTAGGAAAGGTGTCAAAGTTTGGAGATTTTACTACAGCAGTCTGAGACTTATGCTGGGCTTCTTATCTAAAAGAAAAAATAAACATGCATGAAAACCATAAAGCAAGTTTAAATGTACTTTTAAAAATATTAACATTTATTTTTTAAGAATTGATAAAAATTCAATTAAAATACCACTATGAATGAAGTGAAGCTGTATTAGAGAAATAACTTTGTACTTTATATACATCAGATAAATAATTAAAACAAAATGGATTTCAAGATATTATTCATTTTGTTGACTGAGAAACTGAAACTATAAAGACACAGGACGAACTAGTGGTGTACAAAAAGTGTCCTGATTTCCAGGGGTTTATGATCAGTCTCTTACTCTTGTTCCAGTCACCTTCTCCCACAAACTATCCTATCCAAGAGACCAAACTTTCCTCCAAAGACAAGGAGGAGCTTCCTTTCTCCACCTAAAGCTGCCTTCTTCAAACTTAAACAATCCTCTGTTTTCCATACACACCTGGCACCCCATTTCTGCCTTTCTAGGTACTGTTCTGGGGTAACATCAGTCTAAACTGTTCACCCGATAATCAAAATTCTCCATTTCTAGAAGGGATGGATGGGAACAGAATGCTAAGCTACACAACAAACGCTGCTTCTGAAAATCTTGTGCTAATATCTTATACAGGGAATAAAACTGCAGCACTAGCCCACCTGTCCCCCACAAGGAAAGTTTCCTTTCATGCCGAAAAGCCAATTAAAACATTGCTAAACCAATAAGCACACTCATCAATTAATACTGTGTTTAGAGACAAACATTCCATGCTATGCAGGAACCCAGTTTTACCCTGTACCGTCTAACGTCTTCAGAAATTTTTGTCGTCATCATATACCCTGATTGAAAATTCAGTATATCATTGTGGGGGAAAAAAGGAATCTAGGTTATCTTGAAATAACTTTGAACTATGTATTTTATAAAAAAACCTCAGAAACCAGTGTCAGCTGAGTTACTGAACACTGCTTTTATGTGACAACTAAATTCTATTATCTGACAGCTGCTTTCTAAGCATGTCACCACCAAACTTAATAAAAATGCTTTCTGCAGTTTCCAAAAGGCTCCCAGGGTGTGGGAGCCAATATTTGCTGGAGATATCTAAGTCATCACAGCTGCAGCAATAAAAAGGGTGCCTTCATCAAACCCCCCCCTCTATTAAAAGGATGCTGAAGGGAATGCTTAAGGCATATTACACGTTGTAAGGGACCTTAATTTCTTTGTACAGATAATTAATGAAATCAAGATTTGCTACGTACTAAGCTCTGCAATAAGGCAGCTGGTTAACCGTCAGTAAGTATGTGCTACAAGTAACCCCTAAATTGCAGGCAAAGCAAAGAATCTGTACAGCATTCAGAGAGTAAAACACACATAAACGTGACGCTGTACACACAAAACACGAGCTCTGAAAAGGCGCTAATAGCGTCAAACCCCGCAAGGGAGCTGCCAGCCCGGCCAGACCCCGTTACCGCGGTGACAGCACAAGCACCTGCCGAGGCACAGACCAGCGCTTTTATGGGACACTCTAAAGGTGCCGCCCGGCACCGGCTCCCGCGTCAAGCCCCCGGACACGCCGCTGGAGCCGCCCCGCCCTCAGGTCTCGGAGCCGCCCGCCGCCCCCTGA
>VZRN01001796.1:11170-23742 GCA_013397935.1 Dasyornis broadbenti | reverse complement strand
AAAAAAAAAAAAAATTTGAAAATAACAACTTGTAGATGAGTTCCCACATGTCAAACTTAAGAATTTGAAACAATATTATTGCTGGCTGGCAACCACTGAGAAATTACAAAACATTTCATGGTACATTTAAAAACACTTTCTCTACTTTTCCAGTGCTTGAAAGCAGCTGTGAAAGGCTCTGGAGAGGTAAAAATGGAAGTGAGCCCAGAGAGGTGATGGAGGGAGATGGATGCTCTTCCCAGCCTGCACACCTGAACCCAACCAGAACGGATCATGGGGAATGAAGGTCAGGTTAATAATGGCACAAACAGCTCAGCTGCCTCCAGGTAATGATTTCAAATTGCTCTGAAAATTTACATACTAATACAGATGTATCAATAAAGGTTTCAATAAAAGCTTGAGATTTTGATTTGCAGGACTGAGGACAGGATGAACTCACTGTACTGTGCACGCAGTGTCAGTGTGTGAACTAGAGATAATCCAAATGTGAAGGGAGGCACATTAACTGGAATTCTCGCCTGCACAAAGTAGCACAAGACTCCTTTCTACACAAAATTTCCTACGCCCTTCTAGAACAGCTAGAAAAAGGGAGGACTCAATCTGCACCAAACTCAGAGAAACAGAAGAGAAAATGGGAACTGAGGCCAGACTAAGCAGGGCTGACCAGCAGGACAGGAGAGACTGGGTGCATGTGGTTGCCAGGGCAGTCTACCAGGGCAGTACAAACACAAGAGTTCTGGGATGTTCTGTGTCCAGGAGGGGAGTGTGGAGTGGCAGAAGTTTATTCAAGCCATACTGCTGCCTAATACATCTATGAAAAAGCCTGTGACAACTCAGGACGTTGATTCTGCCACATGATGTGGCATTTCTTTATAAACATCCTCATGAACTCTGGAAGCACTGCAACCTCCCCCTGTTCTCACATTCTCTCATACCTGAGAGGCTGCAGGTTTTAGACAACTTTAGACAGCTGCTGCATGCTCCAGTGCCAACTCCTTCCATTTTGGCCTTTAGTTTGTAAATCACACAAGTGATAAGGCCAGCTGACTTTAAATGGAATACCATATAATTCCTGAATGGAATTTGAAACAAACACTGCTTAGAAATACACACTCTAAAGCAGTGAAATAGACAAATGTTGGCAATTTCTTGTTGGCAATGTTGACTCTGTAGTTAGACCAAATCCAGATTTTCACCTTTTCGGCCCCTGTATATTTTGTACTTCTTTGCCCTTCACTGTTAAATTGTAATAAAATGTTACCTGCATGGGAGTTGCTGCTCTTGTTCATGCACAGCTTTGGGAGCATTTGGCCTACACTGAGTTTGTTTTTCATGAACAAATTGGCCATGGAGAGGGGGTGAACAGGAAAGTCACTGTCAGATTAGTTCCATACGGGACAAAATAAAAATAAACAGATTAGAAAATCAGGGGAAATTTGTAGCAGAGGGACTAAGGCCCAGCACGAGTAACTGGGACATTCCCCAAACTACACGAATAAATGTCTCCACTCTGGTTTTTCACTCAATAGTGATGGAAAAGCACCGATTCAGCTGGAGAGGTTAAAGAGAAGGAAAAACCCACCCTGAAGCCTCAGGAGAAGACTCCCTTGGCGTGAAGCGGCTGAGGGGGAAGGCGCGGGCACCATTTTGTGGGACCTGCGGGAAGGTCACCGCTCCCCGGCGGTGGCGCCGGCCGCAGCCTGGAGCTCCAGGGGAAGGGCGGCCGCGGGCACTGGCACTGAGCGCCGCAGCTTCTCCAGCGCCCGGTGCCAGCCCGGGCCGCCTCTTCTCCCTCCCCGCTGCCCCCGCGGCCATTTCGCCGCCCCCAACCCCAGCGCCTCTCACGGGCGGTGTACGCGGTTTGCGTAGGGGTTTGTGTAGCGCCGTTGCAAGGGACGGGCGCCGTACGCGGTTTGCGTAGTGCCGCTGCAAGGGGCGGGCGGGTAACAGTGCTTGCGCGGTGAGCTGAGCGTAAATGGCGTTCGTGAATAGAGGATGAACAAAATGCGCCCGCAGCTCTGAGCCAAGCCAAAGCGCGCCCAAGGGGGGAAAGATCCCAGGATAACTCGGGATAATACGGGAGATTCGAGCGCGCGGGCCGCGGCGGCGCGGAGCGTCCGCACTCTCCGAGCGCGGAGCGAGAAGTTTGGCCGGCACAGACCGGCTGAGGAGCAGCTGTGGTCCCCCGCCCCACCCCGCGGCGCGGCGGCAATTGGACTGCGCCGGAGGTGATAAGTAGGGGTTGCGCGGGAGCGCGCCGGCAGTGAGCGCGGGGCGGCGGGTTGTGCGCGCGCTCTGTGTGCGGTCCCTGAGCCTCAGCGCTCTCCTCTCCCCTCGCTCGCTCCGCTACCGGTCCCGGCCCGCTGTACCGGGCGCAACGCTGACAGCCCGGCAGCGCCCGGCCGGGGAGTAGGCGAGACCATCTCCGAGGCGGCAGTTTGGAACCCGTCAAGCTGCCCCGCAGCCCGCAGCCGTTCAGCCAGGCTATGCGCTGCCAACGGGCTGCGCTCAAGAAAAAAACAGAGCGGATCGTGAAAAGGTAGAGGCGCCCGCAGAGGCCCCCGCAGGGCTTTTGGGAAGCGGCCGCTCGGCCCGGAGAGAAGCAGAGAACGCGCCGGAGAGGCGACGGCGCAGGAGCAGCGCGGCGGGGGCGTCCCGGCGGCTCGGAGCATGTGAGAGGCCGGGGGGCCGCGATGCTGCGACGCGCGGAGCTCATCGTGTGCCCGCCCTGGGAGCCCGCCCGCGGCGAGGGGGTGCCGGGGGACGCCTCTCCGACGCCGCTGAAGGGCGGCGAGCCCCGGCGGGGCGGCAGCCGGTCCCGTTGGCGGCCCGGGCGGCGTGGGAGGGTGCCCGGCGGGGCACGGAAGCTGCTGGGCACGCAAAGCCACTTCCAGCACTACCAGCACCAGCAGTTGCAGCAGCAGCACTGCTGCGCCTTCCGCCGCTGCCACCGCCCGGCGCCGCCGCGGGTGCTGCTCTCCCTGCGGCCCGTCAACCTGCTGGGCCGGCGGGCGCCGGGCATGCGGGCGCCCCGCAACACCAACCAGTTCCTGATGCGGGAGAAGTACCAGCTCATGCATCTGCGCTGGGACTCGGTGGGCACCGAGAGCGGCGGGTCGGACTGCGAGATGGACCCGCTGGACATGGACTCGTACTTGGGCGTGCTGGAGAACTCTCGCGGGGCGCTGATGGAGTGCGCGGGGGAGTCCGGACCCGCTGCTCGCTCCCCGCCTGCCCGGGCCAGGGCCGAGATCGGGGCCAGCGTCGGTGCGGCCGCAGGATCTCCGCAGGAGGAGAGCCAGCAGTACTTTCCCTCGGAGGACGATGTGATCGAGAGCGAGCTCTTCATGGAGAGGGACTTCGACGAATTCTGCAGCAGGATCGCCTGAGTCCAGGGCTGGGGGAAGCAGAACCCTACTGCTTTGGAGCCTTTCCGCCTCGGGCGGTGGGAGAGGTTTATTTGTTTCTCAGCCATTCCCTTGTTTTTGTCAGGGGGGTTGGCTAATTTTACTAATATGTGTGTGTAGACAGGGGGGAAACCCCCGGCCCCCCCCTTGTAAATAAAATTAACTTTTCTGAAGGCGAGATCGAAGCGGATCGCACTTCTGGGGTTTGTTTTTTTTTTGGGGGGGATAGGGGAGAAGGGGACCGTAGGGACAGCCAGAGCCGCCGTCGGGGGCACTGGAGAGACCGGGGCGGAGGGAGGGGACGAGGAGTGACCGGGCAGGGGGGCGGTGACGGCCAAAGTCACGGCGGAAAAGTTTCACGCCTTCCTGGCACTCGACCCTTTTCTGGTTTACGACGGAAAAGTCTAATTATCGCGGAGAGCGGCCAAGGATGCGGCCCTTGACACACGGACCCGGAGGGAGCGGCAGGAGCAGGGGGGTTCAGGGGTGGGCAGGAGCCAGAGAGCGACAACAACACGAAACGCAGCAGCTCCGAGGGGCCGGGGTGGGAACTGCTCGCCCCCACGGCTGGGCTCGGTGCGGGCATAGCGAGGAAGGGAAACACCGAAGCAGTTGATTGATCCCGCAGCTCTTTATTGGCCCTCCCTCGCTGGGGAATGCCGGGGGTGCTCTGGCCGGGAGCTCCTGCCCGCATCCCCGCGCAGCTCCCCCGGGAACGGGAGCGCTTCCATGGCTGCCCCGTGCTCCTGACGGCAGGTTGATTCCTATTTTACTAACTACAGCAGAGGGAGAAATGTCTAGAAAGAGATTTAAAGTGCCACCAGCTGAATCAACTTCGCCAGAGCCAATTAGGATCAAGTTTGGTGTTTCATGCCTACCTTACAGGGAGCAGATCTGATCAACATTGAACTCACAAAATCCCTGAGCAGTCAATGAGGAGACACCAATTCCAGCTACAAACAGTTAAAAATTGCAACAGGTAACACATTCCTGGAACTTGTTGCCACGAGAGAAGAGGGACATTGTTTTAACTGGTCTGAAACAGGAGATGCAGGGCCGCCTTTGGATCATTTCTCATTGTGCCTCCTGCTCCCTCAGCTCCCTGTCACATGCCTTGTGCTTTTCCCCATGTAAAGACACGGTGAAATCAGTGTGCTAGGAGGACAAAGGGAAGGTATGATGTTGATTTGCACATGAACGTGTCCCTGCCCATAGCAGGGGGTTGGAAATGTATGACCTTTATGGACACTTCTAACCCAAACCATGTGGGATTCTGTGGGATGTTTCTTGCAATTACAGACACAAGAGACAGGAGTTAAGTGTTATCCTTACACAGGAAATGGTATTTCAAGACAAAATATTCAAAATCTGTAGTACCTCAATTGCAATCCTATGGAATAAAATGTCCAAAGGTGCTATTTTCATCACCGTTCTTAAGAAACAAAGCTGCTGAATACATTAAGACCAACATCATGTTTATTTTCTTTGGAAATAGCTGAGTGGTCTATACATATAAACTTCAGTTTGTTTGATGGAGGTTTGTATTAGAGCCATGCTTATTCTGGGAATTTTACTTCATGGGAAGTTGTTCCAGGAGAGAGGTACAGGCATAAATAAACCTTTCACACAGGTAAATGAAACTTAAGTTTGCACTGGTTTGGTCATCAGCAAGTTTGTATTTTATTAATGAACCTAGATCTGTGCTAACATGTCAAATTAATGGTTGAATGCATGTTTGGTTTTTTTTTCCCCTGACTTGTGATTTGAACTGGTATGACAAAAACTCATGAACACTTGGAACTTGGCCTTCATGCTGCTGGTGAATTTGCATCATAATATGGATGTGCTTGGACACAAGCAAAGTAAAGCAGGAGTGTAAATTAATAAAAGAGCACATGGCCATAATTACAGGTCACACAGTGCCTGACAGAATTATAGACACTTTCCATTTGGGAAGCGAGCCCTGTGTTCTCTCCACCACACCGAGTGGCTTGCCATGAATGATCCGTTTGTGTTGAAGCCCCAGCCTTGCTCCCCTACCAGAGGGAATTCTCTCACAGATCTTTCCTTGGTGTGTTACTTGTGTTACTTAGATCTGGCTTAATTGTATTTTTTTTTTTTTTTTTGCGTTTCTTTCCTTTATCACCTGAATTAGGAATTTCCTAAGTGCTTGGAAAGTATCTGCCTTGTAATGGCTGCAGACACAAATAACACCTTACTATTAAGGTTGAAAGCACCTTACAAAGCTGAAATTCAAAATATAACCAAGTTACTGAGCATCAAAGCTGGGAAAAGAAACCAAAAGCCATTGCCAACTTATCAATCCAGCGGCCAACAAACTTGCTCTACTCCTCAAACTTTATGAGTTTTATACATTCATAGGATTTTTCTTTTATAGACACACTTCTCATACAGGTGAGCTTTACAAATTTAAGCAAATGTGATGACCAGAACCTTATATATCAAGTTTTTACATCAGTGAATTTTTGTTAGGAGTACAGTTGGAAGTCACTTATAAATAAATACAAACTACTGGGAAGTCCAAGGCAAACAGGAGAAAAAATTAAGGCCTAGGATGACGCAACACAAAGGGTTCTGTTGTAACCTGTGTAAGGTATTTTTATGGCCACTCTGGGCATAGATGGCTTAAGATTTGGTAAACCTACCCGGAGAGGAAAGGTTTGGTAACATTCTGAAGGAGGCATTTAGTATTCATCATTACCATTTCAGCACACTGCTGAGCAGGTGGAGTTTGTGTGGCTGTTTGAAGTCTCCAGCATGGCAGAAGTGCTACTTTTTGTTGAGGAACAGTGATGCTGCACAGTTCCTGAAAGGTCTTCAGCCACATTCCTAGATGAAAATTAACCCTGAGTGGAAGAAAATTGCCAGCCTGTCACCCCTAATTTCCAACTGTGCATTTGTCACGGATCTGAGGATGTTCAATTCAATATGGGGTGCAAAAAAAAAGTTTTTACCTGTCTGCTGTAATAGGAGTGACCATTTTGCTGTCATGTTCCTTTACATTCAAATGTCTCTGGTTAATTTTTCTTAGCTCTTGTATTCTTTTCCAGGCAAGAACTGATGGCTAATAAAATTCACATTAGGCCTAATTTATTTTTGCTGGGTGAGGATACCCTTTTTCACCATGCAGAAAAAACCCTTCAGTCAAACTGGGTGCTGTTCACCACCACTCATGGCTGTAGTGCTGCTCTATCATACACAGCTGCAACAGGCCAGTTTTCACTTTGAAACAAGAAACAAAATATCATACAAAGAGAATTTCCATCTCATGTTCAACAAACAGTTTTGCATTTCGTATTATCTTTAATGTTAATGATCCCTCTATCCTGAAATCCTATAGTGAAAAAGATCAAATGTTGTATGCAATTCAGAACAAGGCAATTAGTTCAGAATAAAATTTTGATTTATGTGCCCTTCCTCCCCATGCTTCTTCAGGAAAAGAAACCCAAAACCTATCAGCAACAGATTTAAACTGAAATAAATAAAAACACAGTCTAGCAGGATTATTCCCAGCCAGTTAAAGGTCTTTTCCAGATGATGAATACTTCATTTAATAGCAACAATTTAATCAAAAGTTGATTCAAAATAATTAAAATTCCAAGCTCCAGAATAGTTCTTTTAAATATAAGCCAGCAACTTCTGCCAAGAAAAAACAGAGCTTCCGTCTGGCATGCCTGAGCACTTCAGTCAGGGTAAGGAGACTCAGACAGGAAAGTGCTACAGAAGCTTTGCCCTACCAGTATCCCTCGAAAGCCCGGTCCAGCTGGAAACTGAGTCAATGATCTTCGCTTCAGTAAGCGTAGAAGCCCCAAAATATCGTGGTAATGTGCTAATTTTGCTGTTTCAAGGGTTCTTGCAAGAGTCAAGTCAGGGATAAAAAACGTACCAGTCATCGATCCCTACAAGTGAGTCAGGGCAGCAGTGCCAGGAAAGGGGCAAAGGAGAGAGTTTCGTCTTGGTTACTACACAGAGACTTGTGCAGGCCAGCATTTCCCAATTATCTTGCTGCACCCCATTTCCCTTCACACATGAACTCTGTCATGCAGTTCCTGTCCTTATCAGCCCCCAAAGCAGGAACTGTGAAGGCAAAGTGTGCTGCTTCCAATCCCAGGCCTGCTCCCAGAGTGCCTCCGGTGCCATTTCCTGGGAGGTGTGCCCACTTCCCACCTTGGGAAACATTGCAGAGAGCATTCTTTGCCTCCTGTGTTTATACAACTTACTGCCACAGGATCCTTGGTGCAGCTTTGAATGGAGCAGGCCTGTTACTTGAGCCCATTTACCAGATCAGTGGAAGATTCTGCTGTTGCCCTGCCAGGCACAGTGAAGTCATCCTTGTCATCCTCAGTGCCCACCCTTGATCGTGGAATGTGTCAGTGGAACAGGAAGATGGATGGTCACAACCCAGCTATGTGGCACCTACTTTGTCTCACTGTGATTACTGCGGTTCAAATGTCCAGCAGTCTTCCTGCACAGCAGAAGCAACAAAACCATGCTCAAAATCAGCTGTGTCCTCAGCACATTTCTGTTCCCTGTAACACTTCACACTCTCAAAGCAAGGAGACTTTGATATCCTTTGGAAATAAGCTCTCTGAGTTCGCCATGGATTTCACCATATTCATCCGCTGACTCCACCAGGCTTGTGCAATGCCTCCAAAGTTCTTGTGGTAGAGGAGCTGCTGAACAGCCAGTCTTTATCTTATCTCACTAATGGTTTTACAACCTCTGTTGCATTCCAAGTTGTTTCTACTCTGAACTGAAGGCTTCTGGCATAATCATCTCTTTCTCACACTGATCAGCTCTGAGATCCACACAGAATTATTGCAAGAGTTGTATCTCCTCTTGCACACTTTCTAATCTGTTTCTCTGTATGAGTCACTGATGCTATCTAAAAATTCATTATCCACAAAAGCAATCTTTGTGTTTTGTCTTGTAAAATTACAGGTGCCTTGTACCTAAAAATGCCTTGCTGCTAGAAAGGTCATCTTTTATAACCAAGATCACTTCATTGCAGCTAAAAATTACTTGGTTTGTAAATTAGTTCTACTATAGATCAATTGCAATGAATAAATGTTTTCTTTTTCTACTATCAGAGCTGCCAACAAGATACCTCTCAAGAAAACACAACTAAATGCCATTTTAGAGAGAATTTGGTTCAGTATGGGGAAGGAAGGAATATTTCAAATGTTGCATGCTTGCCAGGTGAAAAACTTCTTGTGGTTAACTGAATGTAGGTGTCCAGTTGGATTTACCATCTTTTATGTAACAACATAAAACTGAATCCAGTTTGTAAACAAACAAAAAGTACTTGCTTCCGAATGGGAGAAAAAGCAGGAAGGAAAATAAGATCACAACTGCTTGCAGGTACTCCCCATCAATACACAGTATAGAGAGAAAAACTGTTTTTAATGATTTGAGAAGCCAGAGGGTGGAATGGGGAAGAGGGAGGGCACCACTGCCCTGTCACACTACAGTCCTACAGTCACATCACCCCAGCCTCAGCTGCTGGAAGAAATGCAGTGCTGACCACAGTTCCAGCTAAAATTCATCACTGCAAACAGCCACTACTGAAGCCTGTTTTCCAGCAGGCTCATGCCTGGTTGTTGACTGAATTATCAGCGATGTTTTTATCACAATTCTGCATCACAAGTTCATCCCTCTCTGATGACTGCCTGAAAACTGACAGAGAAGAGACACTTAAACTCAGGGGTAAATGTGGGGCGTTCTTTTTTTGGTTCTTTGATGCACAGGTTGAGCTCATACTGCATTCTTTAATGCAGCATCAGTCTGTGTCTTTATCCCTGTCCAGAACAAAACTGTCTGGTGTGTCCTACCTTTGAGATCTCGACACTTGGCTCTACAAATTATTATAAGGGACAGATAACAGGACTCATGGAGCAGCACGATCCTAGAGTCAGAGCTAGGAAGGAAAAAATAATCATACATATTTCAAAACATCTGAACAAGTGTTATTATTCTGTGGCTTGTGTTAAAGTACTTCCAGTGCTCAGCTTTACGAGCACACACAAGAAGGTGCCATCCCTACTGAAACCTGCTTTTTCCATGGATAATTTCATGATTTAGTCCTATCCATCTTCACCAGCACTCAGTGCCAGAGCAGCTGCATGTGCAGAGGGATACACACATCCATGATAAAGAAACATTTTGAGTGGGTCTCACAAATATCAAGGCAATATTGGATTAAAAAAAGGTTCTTTTATGCTCTTAACATCAGTTTTCCATCTATTTCACTGACCGATGTTATGAGAGAAGGTAAATCTCATGCATCCAGGCCTGCCTCAATCCATTTTACAGATAAGAAAAGCCCTGTTGGACATTTCAGACCATCAAGAAATTCTCTCTGTGCACAAGAGAACACATTTTTTTCCCCTCCTGTAACCAATTACTACAAAATTCAGCAAGTATCAGATATCTACCTAAGGATATCTACATGAGAGGAGCAGGGTAAAGCTGTGAGCCTTCCAGAACATCAGACAGCCTCACCACAGAGGTTTGATGTTTCCCATTTCTGTTCAGAGAGGAGGAATGAGTCAGGCACATGAGAGTCTGCTTTGCCTTTGGATCTCAGACATGTACTATTTAATTACCAATAAAATCATACAAGCATGAAAGAAGCAATAAGCATGCATGGATTATTTCTTTGCTAACACTTACACAAGGAAAGTTGCTCCTAAAGGGCTTGGAAAAGTAAAGCCATAGATTTATTCTACTTTTGCCACTCAAACAATGCAAGTGTTGCTCTGTGTTCTGATCCTTTTATAGGCCAGGATCCAGTGCGTCAATCAAAATTCTACTAATTTTTAAAAATTGAGTTGGACACTCACAAAATCAGAACATTTCTTTTTAGCACTGATTTTACATTCGTTGATTATTTGAGGGTCCACTTGAAGAGAAAATTTAGACGTCAAATTCCCCTCCTTTCAGGGGTCTTTAGGGGAAAACTGCCTAAATGTGTGCCATTGTAGGGGTACAAATCCAGCCTTAAAAATCTCAAGCAAGCCTTCTCACTAGTGATCAGAAGTGATTCCTCATATCTCTGTTTTCTGGAAATCATTTCTTCCGTTCACATTACTCCATTTGCTTTAGCATCTTCCTGCTCCAGCTTTCCTTTCCCTTCTGTTCCTAAATATCCTGTATCTCCCCTTTCCTCCACATCTCTCATTGTCTTCTTCTCTTTACAGTTCCTACACACTGAAACCTTCTCTCAGTGGGACTGTAAGAAAGGGTGATCATCAAGACAAGGACCAGCTTCCCCCTCCCACCGTTTGGACGTGAGGATCAAAAATAATCACAAGGCAGCCAAGTTTAAGCACACCAGAAATACACTACTGGACAGAGCAGGGCTCCTTCCAGCTCCACGTCTGACTCCAGCAGGAAAGCACACATCTGCTTCCTACCATTTGTGCCCTCATATTGCCCCAACTTGGGCATTGTTATGCTAAATGTTCCCATTCGTTTATGGATCTGTCATCCCAAATGTGTCTAATCCCTGATTAGGCCAATTGATGCAATCTGTCCCTGCCTCTCTTCCCGGGGCAAGGAACAGAGTCTGTGTGTACAGTACCTCCTCTGAACTAGTTCAAATTTAAGCCTCTGCTGTTTTGTGATTTCACACACTAAACATTTCATGCAGGAAATACTAGAAACATTTAACAATTATCAAAAATATGTAACTATTCCAAGGCTGCTTAACTCTCCCCCATTTTCCCTCAGTTCCTTAGGACAGAAGAGCTGTAGCACTGTCTTGCAGCATAACCTTGTGCAAGGCAGGTCTGCACTGGTGCTGTGGCAGCCTTACACCAAATCTTTGGACCTCGTTCAGCTCCGACAGACCGAGGCCGAGGCCGAGGCAGCAGGAGCTGTGTCTGCACTTGTCAGGACAGGGCCTGTCCCTGTGTTCCTACAGCTCTCCAGCCTCTGCATTTAGTGCTCCGAAATCCTCTGGGGTTTGGGCTGCTTTTGAGCAGGAGGTGAGACTTTGTCGTTGTGTCTGTCAGCCACACCCTGTGAACTCTCCAAAGCTGTGGAAACAAACACCAGCGCAGGGCTCTACTTTCTCAGAGAATATATAACTAACTTCTGCCAGATTTTTTTTTTTCTGTTTTTAAAAATAAATCCATACTTACATTAAATTCCCAACCCCTCAGGTTCTACTTCAACATATTTTACATTGCTCCCACATTCAGGAAATATAAAAACTAATAAAAGTAAGAGCTTAATTGTGTAGTAGTACAGCAGAAAGGGAAAAAATTTAGAGGTCTACATTTAAGTACTTTCAGTGGCTCAGCAAACCTGCTAAGCCAACACTGTCCTCCTCAGAAAAACTTCTTTAATCTGAAATCCTTGCACAAACGAGTGTCTTCATTGATAATAGATCAATGTATATCAGTTGATGATGGCCTATCTAGTAATATTAGAATTACAGAAGAGATCTATGCAAATCAGTTTCTGGAGCAATCTCCAATTCTGTTTAAGCTACTGCTCTGCTTTGCCTTCATAAATAAAGTGGCCAAACCCAAGACAAGCTAAATGTTTCACACATCGAAACAGAACCTCTGCAAAATGTACCTGAAATGCAGAGCAGTTTGCATGACCTAGGAAGGAGAAGGGCAGAGCGGAGCAGAAGCGGCACTTCCCCCGTGTAAGGCTTGCTGCAGGCAGAGGAGTGAAGCTGGAGGATGGCAGCACTTGCCGGGTGCAGGATTTGTCCATCTGCAAACAGAGCAAATCCTTGTCCCCTCACAGCGGGGACTGCGTGTGTTAGAACTGTTTCAGGTCAGAATCAACTCTCACTTACGGAAACAGCACCACTGTAACACCAACAAAAGACTAACGCAAGCTCTAATTTTAGAAGGCTTGCATGGGGTCTGCACATGCTCCTGAGAGGTGACCTGCTTTTTATGTGCTGGATCAGTGTTTCCTGACCCGCTGGATGTTGTTTTGAAGAGTTTTAAGAGAGACAAAAGTGAGATGGCACAGACGGCAGGGAGGCACTAGGACCCAGCAGAGCTGAGGAGTGGGAAGGGGGGACAATTCTCTCCTCCAAGAGCTTGGAGCTCTGTGCCCTCCATGCTGACCCACACCCTCCAGCCTCTGCTCGGGGAAGGGAAAAGGGGGGGGGGGGGG
>VZRN01001796.1:0-10979 GCA_013397935.1 Dasyornis broadbenti | reverse complement strand
AAAAAAAAAAAAAAAACTGGCGTCTGAGCAGAAGGAGGAGGAGTTTGGCTTTCAGTGATTTTAAATGAGACGCAAATCCAGGCTGTAGCGAAGCTTCATACCCGAGTCTGGCCGGCTCAGGGGTCCCCTCAGCAGCCCAGGGTGGTTTCCAGCACCCTTCTTTAGCAGCCAGCACCCTTTATTTCCTTTATTTCCATGGCCGGGGGGGAATACAGCCCCCTCGAGCCCGCAGTGCCCCCAGCAGTGGTCCCAGTGCCGCAGGCAGGGGCTCATTTTCAAGTCCTTACGGGTTTGATCACTGATTTCACTTGTGTAAATTGTGAAGCGATTGTCTGGGCTGTAAAAGGGGACCGGGAGAGCCTGCCCAGTGTCCCCGCGTTTGCCAAGGCCATGCTCCCAGGACAGCACTTCGTGAGGTACATAAAGACCACACGTTTTGAAGAGTCCCTTCGGTGCAACAGCTCCCAAAGGGCCTGTGCATTGCACATTCATAGAATCACCGAGGTTGGAAAAGACCTCTGAGGCCATCAAGTCCAGCCATTTAACCCCTGCAGCCATGACCCCAATGAAGTTCAGGTACAGACGTGGGGTCAGGAGCCTTGACACTGCGAGGAGCAGCACCAGGGGTTAGAAAAGGCTGCTCTTGCTGCTCCAGTGGAATTTCTGCCAGGAGTCCCTGTCTCACAGAATTCAACAAGAGCTCGGTGCAATACACCATTTAACCTCCTGACTCGCTGCCTGTGCCCTCACACCAGTATAACCAGATCTGTTAATGTTTGGAGGGTGTTTTTTCTAGAAGTAATTCCTATTACTGCTGAGCAGCGTTACCCTTTGAACACCTCCCTTCACCCTCTCCTCCCTAAGTAATTCTGTGTTTTTCACTTTCACATCCTCATTCCCTTTTCCTTTTTTGATTTTTTCAGTCATTAGCCTCTGCTAATGGGTTGCTCTTTTGGTTTCTTTTTCTTTTTTTTTTTTTTTTCCCTTCTGTGATTTTGTGAGGACATGAAAGCCAATGCATGAGAGATTTACAGTAGAAATGGCTTAACAACCTGAACCTGATTTTTTGTCTCCGATTTAGCGGTGAAAAAGGCAAGGCAGGACACAGACTCAGTAGGGCCAGAAAGGAGGATGCTCATCAGCTGGGACACAACAGGGGAAAGTTATAGTTACTGAGACCTGAGCTGTTTAACTTTCCTGACAATGTATTGAGAAGTGCTCTCCAGCACTGACTTTCTATTGCCTGTTTATTTCTGAATCAGACTCCCATTGTGGCCATTATTTTGACTTTCCCATTATTCAGTGACCTACAGTTCTTCTCCTTGCATTAGCCTGAATTCTACTTTGAAAAAATACTTTTGGATATCAGCAAAAAATAGCCTGGAAAAAAGTGTTATAATTTAGAAGGAGGAAATGTTTGAATGCTTCAGGGAGCATTTCCTTTCTGGTGAAAGAAAAAAAGCACACAAATAAATGAGTTTTCTGCTTGCTTCTCTGACTTAAAGTCTATTTTATACTTCTCTCAGTTTTTTAGGATTCTAGTAGCCCTAGAGGGTTCAGCAGTACAGCTCTGTCCAGCTCTGTCTTAGGTGCACAGAAAGTCCATTGCGGCCTTCCAGTACTTGAAAGGACCCCACAAGAAAGACGGAAAGAAACTTTTTACGGGGGCCTGGACAGACAGGACAAGAGGGAGTGGTTTGCAACTGACAGAAAGTAAGTTTAGATTAGATATTAAGAAGAAATTCTTTCTGTGAGGGTGGTGAGGCCCTGGCACAGGCTGCCCAGAGAAGCTATGGCTGCTTTATCCCTGGAAGTGTCCAAGGCCAGGTTGGACAGGGCCTGGAGCACCCTGGGACAGTGGAAGGTGTCCCTGCCCATGGTAGATGGGTTTTAAGGTCCCTTCCAAGCCAGGCCATTCTAGGATTTTACAATTCTATGCTGGCTGTGGAAGAGATTCTTCATGCCAGGGAACTGCTCCAGTTCTGGAAGTTCTGGCCTTGGCCACACTCCCACAGCACAACTCCCAGAGAGGTTTTGTTCAACACCATGACAGAAGCAGCCCCTCCTTAGCTGCACAGTATTTGCACAGCAATTGGTATTTTTATAGGCACCAGAGCTGCTGCACATCTGTCACCTCTGTGGTGTCCCTGACGCAGGTGCTGGGTGTTCCTGGAGGGAATGGCTGCACGTGTGGCACTCCTGTTCCGAGATGGGCAGCACAGCCAGCTCCTTCCAGAGGCACCAGCCTGCTGCTCCTTCCTCACACAGCTCCTCTGGTCACCCTCCTGGAAATTCTGGGCTGCAGGACAAAAGGGCTGTGTTTAGGAAGCAGCAGAAGAAAGCTTTTGTCATTAATGCTACAAATGATCAGGGAACAAGCGGCATCAAATTCAGTGTATTGTAAGAAATTGTAATCCTGTATTTTCAGGTGTTCTGGACTGGACAGCAAAGTGTGGAGCATTGCCTTTCATCTAGGCCACATGCAGAGACTGACAGTCAATTGTTTCCATCTCTGCACTCTGTTTTCAAATATTGGGTCTACAGTAAAAGTCACAAAAATCTTGCTTGAGAGTCTGTGTCTCTTCACGAAGGAGGAGATGTGTGTGTCTGAACATGGCCCCAGGAATCTAGAACTAATGAATATTTTATACTCCCATTTTAAGGCTATGCACATAAATAAGAGGCCTGCCTAACTGATATTTATTCACAGCTGCTGCCATAAAAGGAAACCAAGTTAATGAAAAACATCAGCAACTGTAGTTAACAGGGGAAGGGGAACAGATAAATCCAAAATGCACACGACTATTATTGCTAACTTTCACTGTGACAAGGAGAAGCACTACTCTTCCAGAGTTGGCAGCCTGGAACATTTTGATGTGGATTAATTTACCCATCACAAAAAATCTAATTAATTTACTGCATTGTGCACTACTCAGCTGTTAGTGGTTTGATCAAAATGTTAACAAAATCCTGTTAACAGATCAATTCAGGAGGGCCCTGTAGCTCACTGGTAGAGTAAAGAATGCCATAATTCCAACTGGGTTAGAAACTGGAATTATGTGAGATAATTTATATTACCAGTGTTGCCTCAGATTGTATTTGTGACCTTTAAACATCTCCCTTAACCTCCCCAGACCCCAGCTGGAAGGCATGGAGGAGGTTATTTTTGAGGAAGTAACACTTCGCAAGTGATTATTTGTGAAATGTTTTTGTTTTACTGATAGGTTTTGATTAAAGCTGTTCTCACAATACAATACTTTTCAGTCCATTTGAATGCACCTATAAAACAAGCTCGAAATGTGCACTCAGAGAGAATTACAATATAGTAATTTGTAACAGAGCTGAAGAAGATTCTCAGGTGACAAAAGAAGGGGAGAATAGGGAAAACTCAACTTCTCTGCTGGAGGACTATTTCTAAGGTATTTCCCCTTGCTGACCATGTGACAGATCTTGTTACTGCAGACCAGGAACCTGCTTCCTAGAACAGCCACTATAAATATGACATCACATTAATTAACCTTTCTTTTATTCCTCTGCATGAGTGACAGTGGAAAGTCTAAGATAATGTGCTTGTTAACTTTTCCATTCTTTGAAGCAGTAAACTGACAAATTCAAGCAGAAGTACTTGAAATAAACTCCATTTGTCTCATTTTTTCCTCAGTTATCTGCTCAACATAAGAGACAACTTGTTTCCCATACATGAGGCAACAATTCCATACCAAATACTAACCTGAAATGTTCTCTTCTGTACCTATTTCACCCTAAAGTGGCTCATTCAATCAAGGGAGGCTTTTAAGCAGATAGTGGAGCTGCAGCCATGACTAAGTGACAATAACGAGACCAGACAGCTTAAAACCTTGATATTGTTTCTGCCTCATACCCAAGCTGACACCCCACTGAGATCTTTCCACATTTGCCTCCCTTTCTGATACTGCAAAAGGCACTGCTCATCAAAAACAACAACATTAATGAGATTTCTATTGGGATTGCAATACATTTTTCTATTGGGACCATTTGGACACTACTATTTGCCTAATTATTCCTCTCCTAATTAATTCTGCTGGCAGTTGCAGATCTTCAGTTACATAAATACTCTCCTGTGTTTGTTCAATTAAGTGGAAAGATTCCTGTAACCTAATATGTTAACATCAGGATAAAAACAACTGCATAACCTCCACCCAATACAAAAAAATCCTAGAGCTCTCTAAAAGAAAAGCCTACGAAAACTCCTTAGACCTCTTATTTTTTCCCTTGTAGTTTCTTGTAATTTTCAAAAGTATATTACAAATATCTTTTTCTATCCTTCAGAGCTGGTGAAAGGTATTAGATTACCAGTGAGTAAAAAATAGTATTTCTTTGGAGAGCTGGATGGCAAGGAGCTTTACTACACCTTTACCACACCAAATGATACCACTTAAATCTCTAAAGGTTTAAGGAATAAGAGTTCAGCACTCTGCTACATTATCCAGCACCCACACACAGAGCTGGGGATGACAACAAAAGTTCTGGTGTGTTTTGTCTTCCTGGCTTCAGTTTCAGTGGGGACAGAGAGAGCTCATTTACCCAACTCTTTGGAGGAGCCTGGAGCACTGCCACTGTCTCAGCAAATCTGGCCAAAATCCACTTCGAGGAGACCCACACGAAAATGGATTTCTCCCAGCATGAAAAAGAATTTAAAAGGACAAACTCTCCACAAGTGCCCACATGGCACATGCCAGTGTTCCCTGACTGTTTCAGCTCCTGTGCTAACAGGCCATTTCCCACCCCAAGCATTCCTACCCAGACCACCCCTCCCACCTCCAAGGTGCTTCAGACTTGCACCTTTTTAAACAATTACAAATAATGTGGAGGAACATCTTCTGTAACTCCACGTCAGTGGTTTCTGTGCTTTCCAGTGTGTGCACAACAGCCTGTTTGCTTTGGTTTATGACCAGTGATTTACATTAAAAATTGCCTTTCAGGGCATGAATGACATGCCAGCAGGTAAACACTTAGCATTAGAGGCAGAATTAGCTTTTATGAAATGCCAGTCTCAAATTTAGGGATGTATTTAGGACAGCCAGAATTATACAGAGTGTCTCAGGAGGCCAGCTGGTGGCTGCAATTCAGTTGTACCATGGATTTGGTATCTAAATGTTCTTATCAAGAAAGTCTGCCATTTCAGCAAGGTAAAAGTAGAACAAATGTTTAACTTCATTGGATTTTGACAGCTCTCATGATCACTGCACTTTTAAAACAAACACCTCATGGCAAATGTACAGGCTGCTCGCCATGTCTCCATTGGCTCTCCCTTATCACTGACTTATTTAAGTTTCCAGTTGGAAGCCATCAGCTTGGAAAGAGCTGGTTTAGGTATTTTAATGAAGTGCTGACTTAGAACCCAATTTTAATTGGGAGGAATAACAGCTGATAAGTACCAGCTCAGGAGGAATAACAGCTCAGGAGGAATAGCAGCTGATAAGTACCAGCCTCCAAGGCTACATGACACACATTGCTTTTTCAGACTATAAATGAGATTATTGAGTGTTACAAAACAGAATTAGACTTTTCATTCTCTGGGACTGTAAAGTTATTTCACCGTGGATGAGCTCCAGGTTTTTCAAACATTATCAACATTATAAATTCTATTCAATGCAAGAACTTCCAGCTGCGTCAGTTAGGACTGCAGTTAAGAAAAAATCATGCCAATTAACCAAAGAGCCTCACAGGATGAAGATGACACTAATTTCTTTTCAAAGGACACATCCCAGTTAATACAAAACTCCTGTTTAATTGTTCAGCAATGAAATGCCTCCTATGACTTGGCATTCCTGGGTTTGGCATGGATTTGACATTAGTAAATAATAAATATCAAATAGGGATGCAGCAGATTATACTCGCAACCAAAAAAAGAAAGCTTTGGATTTTTATCTTAATAGTTATGAAGCAGGGGAAAACCTTGATAGGAGAAGGATCAGGATCCTTACAACCAGATGGCAGTGAAAATAGAAGGCTCAGAATGTCCTTTGGCCTGTCTTTACCACAAAGATGTAATCTTGGTTCCTAAATCCAGGTGTAGACACTTCTTTCCCCCAAACCTAATCTAATCCCTGGTATTCAGAACACCAAAAGAACTTCTCTGTGGAGTTCTTTTCCACACCTTTTAACTTCTGCAACCACATTTTTCCTTTCAGTTCCTCATGTTTGGAACACAACAGTTTTCCAACGCAGTGCAGAACCTCTTGAACCTCTCCCCTTCACCCAGATCAGCACATAAAACACATTTCAGCAGAAATGACAAAACTCAAACTCAGCTATCAATTTTAAAATAGAGGGCTTATGGCAAATACCTGTACACTGTAATAAAATATGCACCTTTCTTGCCAGCCTCATTTATCTTCCTGAGGTAGTGTGACTGGTGTACTGCCAGGTAAACCCTCAGCTCAACTTGGATTTGATCTCAACTATTACTTAACTTTTAAGTAACACAGAATCACAGAAGGGGCTGGGTTGGGAAGGACCTTAAACACCATCCAGTCCCACCCCCCTGCCATGGGCAGGGACACCTTCCACTATCCCAGGCTGCTCCAAGCCCCATACAGCCAGGCCGTCGACACTTCCAGGGGTCCAGGGCCAGCCACAACTTCTCTGGGCACCCTGTGCCAGGGCCTCACCACCCTCATAGGGAACAATTTTTTTCTAATATCTAAGCTAAAACTCCTCTCTGTTTGAAGATGTTTGAAGCTATTTCCCCCTGTCCTGTCACTCCAGGCACTTGTGAAAAGTTTCTGTCCATCCTTCTTGTCATCTCCCTTCAGGTACTGGAAGGCCACAATTCAGTCACCCTGAAGTTTCTCTTCTCCAGGCTGAAGTACACTGATTTTGTTTAAGACTAGAAGGGTTGAGGGAGGTAGAGGTGGGGAGACACTAATGTATTTTTCTAATTATATCAGCTGATTTTCTTTTTAAAGACATATCTCTATTTTTAGAAAATTTTGTCCCCCCAGTACATGCACTGGACATGTAGTCAGTGAATAAATATGTACCTGACCTTGCTTCATTCACTACTGAGGCAGAAGAGGCAAGGATCTTCCCCTGTGCTGTAAAACCTCAGCCTGGAAACTGCAATTCAGGTACAGTTCTCCTTCCTTAAAGGGAAAAGAATAAAGAAGAAAAATCATTCATCTGACCAGGAAAGAGACCAGCAATTTGTGCTGGGCTAAAGCCAGTACAAAACATTCAGATATAGATGATCTTCCTGAATTGCAGCTCCTGCTGTCCCAATCAGCAAAATGAAAATGTACACATTCCCAGAAGGGCAGTTCTTCTCCAAATGCCAAATATGTCCTGTCCTACCCCCTCTCCTCCAAAGATCACAGGACAATCAGTGGTTAAAATACACATGGGTAAGAATGTAGTAGCACTGCTGCAAAACAAGCTTTAGCGAGGTGTAAAGGCTTGGTAATGAACTTGCTGTAAAACAAGATGTAAGAATAGCCCTTGTCCAAAAAACACTGGAACAAGTACATCTAAATCTTGTACCAAGTAAAGCTGAGTTAGAAAACAACATTAACCACGGGAACTTGCCACCTGCCTCTGGGCCAGGTCCTGCCACCTCCACCTCAGAGGCAGCAGAGGAGCACTGTCTCATCACTCAGACAGAGACTCAGACAAGTTAGCTCAGATCGCCAGTTTAAATCACAAAGCTGATCTGGCTCACTTTGCCCTGAGCATTTACAGGACACTCACATCATCCCTCTGGGTGCCTTGCAAAAGGCAGCAGTTACCAACGGAGAGAGGATTAGGAGAAGCTGCGAGTCAGGGGGAAACAAACATCCAATTACAGCTTTATGTAGCAAATGAACATTTCCATAGCAACCGCTGACTCAATCAGCCCGATTTTCAGGGTTGAATTTGTATTTATTAAAGAAAAGAAGCATAAAATGTTAATTTGAGCTTGTTACAAAAGGTAAATACTCTGCTTGTTTCAAAAAACTTCTGGACCGTAAATTAAATAAAGAACTATAGCAGATTAAAGTGCTCGGGTTTGTGCATTTCTTGAGGGCTATACATTCACTCATTTCTGTGGGCAAGAAATGAAGATGAATTTTACCGGATCTATTCAAATTCCTCTGCACTCAAAAATTTTTAAAAGCTGAATTTTAACTAAAAATAGTAATAATAATTCAAATAACAATGAATGATCTTTTAGAAAACCCAAACCTGATGAAGTTTGCAAGCATCTGTTCTCCCTCATTTTTCAAGGTTTGTTATTATTATCCATCAAGAATGAATGTGCTCCATAAAGTTTAAAAATATTGGGGATTGGACTAGATGACTTCCAGAGGTTCCTCCTAACCATTTGCTCTACAGCTAAAGGAAAGGACTGACTGGTTTCTATTTTGTCCAATTAAAATACACACTAATAATAAAATATAAACCAAACTTCTATTGTCACATATTTCAGTGATCACCATTAAAACAAGTATCTTGCACATTAAACTTTTAAACACTTCAAGGTCAAAGAATTTATTGGCAACCCAAGTATTACCAACACTTACATTCACAGTACTATAAATGAGGAGATGAGAGCAAAGCAAACTGTACAGATCAGATTCCATGCCCACACAATCAGATGAAGGCAGGTAATCAAATTATCACAGCATCAACAAGTTTTCAGCTGGGTTTCTACTGTTTATATCCAGGTAAATGAACAAGTCAGAAAGTGCAATGCAAAAGAGGATAGAAATGAAGATTTCCCTAACTGGCTGATAATTCACCTGAAATGAGACACCACTAGCAACTGATAGGTGTTTAATTGTGGTATCTTGCCTCTTATTAGCAGCACCAAAGTCAGCATTTCAACAACTACTGTATTTTCCTGTCTGAAACACAGCTTTAGAAACAATTGCAGGGGAATGATGGCTGTTTGCTGTGTTCAGAGAGCCGGATCTAGAACAACTGGTATTCCACAGATTCCTTGAAAGCATCTGGAATAAATGGTTAATGAACACATCCCCGAAGGCTTTATGGGACATTTTAAAGCCTTCACATGCTGCAGAAGAGAACCTGGACTCTGAAATGGACTATGGCAGTATTTGTTGCTATCTGTGTAGGAAGGATTACCCTCTCTAAATACTTTTTCTGTGAGTTCTGAGTGTCAATGCCTCTTCCATGGCAGCAGTCATCAGGTTCAGTGGATCAAAATCCCGCCCACTTACTTGTGAAATAAGCAGCTTGAACAACCCTTCTTGTTTCAGATTGCTTCTCCAACAAGAAGGCTGACAACCTGCTCATACGAAAGATCTGCTCATTTTCAGTATTTGTACATTTCTGGGCAGTCACTGAGACAGGGTGGCTTGTCAACCTGGTACTGGGATGGCAGGACAAGCAGTAAATTGATTCAGGATCCTGTCTATAAAATAAGCTCTTACCAAAACTTAAATGGTGGGAGGCCTGGTATGAAATAGTTACAGTACTTGTGATAAATGAACAAAATTACAAAATTGACACTATCCTTTAAGAGGCCAAGGCTGGCACCTTTGCTCTTTGTACAGGACAATTTTCACTTTCTGATCTAATTAAAAAAAAAAAAATAAAAAGCAGAGGAATAAGATAGAAACAGGGACTTCAGATTGCAGAGGATGGGTCAGACAATCCTGCTAGATATTTTCTAGAATTAAGCAATATGAAATGCTATTGATATAAACAGTTCTCTTTTTTTCCCTTAACAGTAGAGATTAGGAACATGTTTGGGGGGAAAAAAAAAAAGAAAGAAAAAGAGAAACCAAGAAGGGCAGCCGAGCACCAAAGTCCATTAACAGCCTGCAAGGAGACTGACACCTCAGTTTTATTTGTATTCTTAAAATCTACTCCTGCTGCCAAGGCTACCAAGTTGATCCTCCCTATTTACAGCACGAGAAGCCAGAACCCAACACAACTGCAGCACTGCCAGACCTGGAGGTGAAGGCACTGCTTTGTTAGGGGCACTCTCATGCCTGAATCCTCAGTAAACAAAGAAAATCACCAATGGCAACTAACTCCGAATAAACACAAAGCACATTTCAATGGCCAGCTGAAGTGCCCAGAGGAGACAGACATTAACCACTCTCACACTCATCCTCAGGACAGTTTTCTATCCACATTTGCCAGTTCTTCCCTTGAATGTTGTTTGGTTTGTTAAAATTCAGAAGCTTAAAATAACAGTGCCCAGTGTAGTTATTAAACCCAAAAATAGCCCTCTAACAATTGCTTAATTTATTTCCCACTGTCATGTCCCAAGACTTTTATCTTAGGTCAGAACAGAAGCCATGTATCCTGAAGCCAGCCTCCTGCCCATGTTAGATACAGAGAGATTTTGAAATGACAGAAGGACAACCGCTATATATTGGGAGGTTATTTATGAAGAACAGGAAGTTCGGGGGAGAGGGAAAGAAGTCAAATTGCTTTACAAGAATAAGAAGAAAAACTTCTTAAAACCACTATACTTCGCCATTTTATCTTTGTTTCTTTCCCAAGACCAAAGATCTTGCATTGTGACTTTATCACAATTGGTTTTGTATTTAGAAAATTAAAATGTCATTATTCTCCAAAATTATACAGCTACAAAATCTAAAATTAAAAAAAAAAAAAAAACACAAACAAAACTAAAGTATTTGTCAATTAAACTGCAAGATACATAAAATGCTACATGCCAGTGCCGGCGGCGAGGAGAAGCAAGACACGCCAACTCAATATGAGTGATAAGCAAGCTTCCACTTTATTCGTGTTGCACACCACTTTATATATTATAGTGTTAATTACACCTACATTTTCTATTGGCTAACTAACAGTGTCCACGTGCCCCTAAACTCTTCTAATTGGAGTACATTGTTTCTATCATGCAAACGGTAACAGCCTGACTGCAGACCAAGCTCTGTCACGTCTCTCACATCCCACATGCAGATGTTCTCTTGTTTCCCATCGCGGGGTATCTTTTCCGGCTGGTATGTTTTTCTTCA
>VZRN01001795.1:61205-90332 GCA_013397935.1 Dasyornis broadbenti | reverse complement strand
TATTTTCTTCCCAATTTTTGGTGTCAAGCTCTCTGACCCTCCACAGCTCCAACCAAGCCAAGCCAGTTACGGACAAAATCATGAGATTTTCCTTAGAGCAAGGAGATTTCAATGGCCACGAGTCCCTTTCATGTTCTGGCTGGATTTTCAGCCTTTCCAGTCCCCTTGCAGCCTCTCCCCTGCAGCTCGGAGCGCAGAGCTCTGTAATGCCATCAGTGGGCAGGTTCACATTTCAGCTGAGGAGCGGAGGCTTTTAGGAAAACATGAAGTTTTGCAAGATTCATAATGGGATCAGCGGAGCTGGCAGCTGTGTAATCCGGAGGGTACATTCCCAGCCCATTTCCTGGCAAAGGCAGCTGCGGAGACGATAACTCCCTGCCAGGGCTGAAGTTTGTCCAGATTATTTAGCAAATACACCAAGTACTTCAGGAAAGAATCCACAAACAAGCCACTAATCCAAAAGGAGCTGAATTCAAAAGGACGAGTGCAAGTTTGCTATTCCTGGCATGCTCGGGACATGGAGATATGAGGAATTCTGGGGCTAGGATTAAACACAATTTGTGCTTTCAACCATGCGAGAGGAAATGCATTTGGGCTGTGAGAAAAGCGACACCACCGAGGAGTTTTTCCCCTTAAACAGCACAGGAACATCACCCAATGTTTTATCTGAGTCTCTCAGCACAGGGCAGCCTTCCCGCCAGCCATGGCAACGGTGCACGTTCCGAAATGGGGACAAAATGCTGTTTGCACAATGGGACAAGACAGTGCTGTAAATAAGTTCTGATAAAGGCAATCCCCGGGAGCCCAGCGAGGGGCTGCAGTGTGGTAGCTGCTGCCCAGCCTGGTTTAGGGTGCAATTAAAGAATTGTCATTAATGTGCGCCTCCCCGAGGCACCCCTGGCTTTGCTCTTGAAACGTTAAAGAGAAGGTGATTTCTACCAACCCCACCGCTTTTCCAGGTGCTCTCTCACATTTTGCTGGAGGGGACAGAGGGCACTGCCTCGTCTCTCTCCAAACATCCTGGGGATGCAGTTTATATCCCAGAGCAAACATCCCACAGCAGGCCATCCCTGTGGTGCACAAGGGAGTGATTGGGATCAGGGAATCACAGAATCCAGGGATCATTAAGTTGGAAAAGAGCTCCAGGACCACTGAGCCCACCCTGTGCCCGATCCCCACCTCGTCCCCAGCCCAGAGCTCTCAGTGCCACCTCCAGGAATCCCTGGGGCACCTCCAGGGATGGGCACTCCAAACGTCCCAGGGCAGCCCCTGCCAAGGCCTGGGCACCCTTTCCATGGGGAAATTCCTGCTGGTGCCCACCCTGAGCCTCCCCTGGCCCAGCCTGAGGCCGTTCCCTCTCCTCCTGTCCCTGTGCCCTGGGATCAGATCCCAAATCCCCCCCGGCTGCCCCCTCCTGTCAGGAGCTGTGCAGAGCCACAAGGTCCCCCTGATCCCCCTTTGCTCCAGGCTCAGCTCCTTCCCAGCTCCCTGAGGAATTCTCCAGCCCCATCCCAGCTCCCTCAGGAGTTCCCCAGCCCCATCCCAGCTCCCTCAGCTGCTCCTTACGGGATTGACTCTCTCCACCCTTCACCTCTGGGATGCCAGGCATGTGCTCCTCCTGCCACCTTTCCTAAATCTTCCCACTCCAGAGCCCCCCAGGCAGTGTTTGGGATGGAAAATCCCCCTGCAGGTGGCTCCCAGCTCTGGCAAGGTGACTCCAGGCCTCTTCCTGGCAGGAATAAAGGCAGCAAACCCAAGTTTTTGTGGCTATTAACCTTTTAAATGCTGGATCATGGACTACACGAAGAGATACCTGAGGAGAGGGACCCCAAAGGCTGTGCTGGGAGCAGCTCTGGGGGTGAACCCAGGGTCTGACTGGGATTTGTCTCCTGACTCTGGATTCCTGTCCCAGCAGGGCAGGGCTGAGGCAGGAAGGGCACAGGGAAGGGCAGGGGCCCAGCACTGCTGGTGCCTCGGTCTCCTGCTCCTGTCAACTGTAAAACAAACTCACAGGGAGTGACAAGGGCTCATTGAAGTGGAGGAAAATGAGTGCAATTCTTTTGACAACAAGTTTTTTCCCATTAGGAAAATGTCAAGTCATCCCAGGTTTTTTTTACATCATAAGGACAGGAAGGATTTCCATTCAATTGAAACAAACAATTTTTTCTCTATGAATAAGCAACAACCTATTTTGCTTTTGAATCAGAGTAACTTTTTATTGAGTTCAAGTGTTGGAAACCAGAGCAGTTTAAAGATGTTTTCTAGAACTTGAGCCAGGTCTGGCCACCTGTGCCCCGGGGGAAGGGAACTGAAGCTCCTTCCCAGGGCATTGTTTCTCCAGGTGAGGCCTGGTGAGCTCAGCATCCCAAGAGCCTGGCAGCAGCGCAGAGATGCCCAGAGAGATCAAAGGCATCAACAGAACATCAAGGCAACATCCGTGGCCATCTACAAACACCCAGCCCAGACACCAGCCCTGGCACAGGGGGAGACATCTGCTCCGGAAAGGACTGAGGAGAAAATTGAAGAATGAAAATGCAATGAGCACGGGAGGCGAGGAGATTGGGATCCAATGGGAAACTGAATGCTGGCGCTTGCTCAGCTTGGAACCAATGGAGACTGAGCCAGTGCCTTTCTGTGGGGTTGGGCTGGATAAAGTTTGGGGGGAAATCCTGTAAAAGCTCATGGGTGTCATGGAATGATTCTCTGTGCACAGCCGGGCTGTGTGTGGGTGAGATGATTCCTGTGGCACATCCTGGCCAGAAAATCAAGCAATGCCTTGACTCTCTGACATTGCAAACCTTGTTGGAGGGGTTTTGTTTCTCCCGCAGTTTCAGGGACACAAGGGAACTGTGACATCCAGCATGGAGCGATGGCACCTGCAGCCCCACTCAGCCAACGCCCGAGTTCTTCAGTGCCTGGGCCAAGATGCTCAGGGCAGGATCCATCTTTCCTGCTGCAGCGCTGGGCAGACACAAACTCCCAGATGAGCACATGATCGCTGTTTCTGCAGCAAGCTCTGAGCAGAAGGCAGCCTTCCCTGCCCCCTTCAGCTGCAGCCCGAGGGGGAAGCCCTTATCTTCAGTGAGTGCCATCCCTGAGGGGCCAGACAGAAAATCAATAGCGGTGCAGAGATTCGCTGGCTCTGAAGAGCCGAGGAGATGGAGCCCATCACACAGATTAGCTGTGCTGATTATCCGCTGATTCTCAGCACAGGGACTCCCTCAGCAGCTGCCTCTGGCTCCTCTGTCCCTGCTCTGTCCTTGCCTGCCTCTGCTGTCACTTCTCCTGGGTGTGTTTCCCTGTTTGTGTTTCATCCTTCCCTGTTTCCACACATCCCTGAGCTCTGGGACCTGTGCACAGGTTTTCTGCAGATTTTGGAGAGAGCCAGGAAGCACGGAGGGATGGTGGCTTCAGACTGCCAGAGGGCAGGGATGGATGTGATCTGGGGAAAGAATTGTTCCCTGGGAGGGTGGGGAGGTCCTGGCACAGGCTCCCAGAGCAGCTGTGGCTGCCCCTGGATCCCTGGCAGTGCCCAAGGCCAGGCTGGACAGGGCTGGGAGCAGCCTGGGGCAGTGGGAGGTGTCCCTGGCATGGCAGGGGTGGGAATGGATGATCTTGAAGGTCCCTTCCACCCAAACCATTCCATGGTTCCATATTTAATAAATTCATTCTCTTGACATTCTGGGACAGTGGGAAGAACAAGGGATCAGACAGAGGAACCCATTTGCCTTCCAGCCAGGGTCTCCTCTTGCCTGCCCCACAGATCCGTGAGACAGTCTCACCCTGAACTGCCCTTGTCTCCATTCTCCTCCTAATTGGTACATAATTGGCACCAGTTAATTAATCCCCATCTTTTTCTTGCCTTCTCTTCCTAAGCTGCAGAACATTAGGCAGGAGGCTGCTGTGGTTCCTGTTTAGTGTTCTGCCCTTCCACAGGGCTTCCAAACACTTTAATGCAAATTTCAGGCATCTATAATTAGATCTGCAGCCGTGCCTGGTGCTGGCTCATAAAGCCCATCCCGTATTTCCATCACTTTTGTGGCAGTGCTGAGCATTGATAAAATAATAAAAGCAGTGGGTGTGGGAGATAGCAAAGATTTCACTGCCAGTCAGCGGGGAGAAAGAAGAGGAAAACGGTGAATTCTGCTGTTATTTCTTCTGCAGTCCATCTCCTGTTAACTATGAGCAGGAGCAGGTACAGTCTGAGTACAGCACTCCAACGCCTTTGTCTTTGTGATGTTTACAGCTGTAAAGCAGCCAAGGATGACAAGCAATTTCCCTGAAGAGTTCGAGCACTTGCAAGCCCAGTCACATCCACAGGAGCCTCAGCGCTTGGCAGAGTGAGGAAATCACACTGCAATGTTCCTGCTGGACCCCAAACCCAGCCAGGACCCACATCTGGACAGGGCAGGAGCCTCATTGCAGGGGGAACAGAAAATGAGAAATCCTGGCTCTGAGTTTTAGGCTAAAGGCAATGATTTTTTTGGGATGTTTTCACTCTGGAAAGGCAGGAATGCTCATGGCTCACAGCGTTTAAGGGATTAGCGAGCAGAGGTCCCTGCTCCAGTCTCCATCGCCTTTTGCACGGCACTGAAGAGAAGCAGGCACTGCCCAGCGGTTGGGGTGGCAAGGAGGCTCCCAAGGAGCGGTCACAGGTGGCCACAGTGTGTGTGCAAAACAGACAAAGCTGGCACTGGGAAAAACGGCGTTCACCCCGAGCAGCTCCGGCTGGATTCATGGATATCAGAGAGAGCAGAGAAATCAGAGCCTGCAGCTGCAGCCCTGAGCCCCAGAGGGAAAGGGTCCTTCCACCCCCTCCCTGCCAGCCCTGAGCCCCCCAGATTCCATCAGCTGCCTCCAAGGAGTGAAACTCACCGCTGATTTTCTGCTGCTCCCCGGGAACGTGGGGGTGCCACGCTGGGAGGATACTGCAAGAAAAGTAGGGAGGCCTAAGCAGCCTCATTAGCAGTTTAATTGCATAAAGAAAGTCCCTAAAAGAACTTCTGCCTGGTGAACAGCTTTTCTTTTCAATTAGGGAGAAAATATCTACCTGCTTAGATAAGGTGTGTGCCACTGGGATGCTCATTAACCTGGATGTATTTGCTTTGTTGGACTCGGCTGATAATTAAAGTATTTCCTTTGGCTTCCCTTGGGAATGAGAAGGTCTTTCTGTCTCTGCTGGGGATAATCCTTGAGGCAACAGCCTTGGCTGGCAGGATGTGTCTGTGAGGAGCAAATTGTGTTTTTGTGGAGGAGCCAAAGCCGGGACCTGCCCCAGGCAGTGCTTCTGGAAGCTGAGCCTGGATTAGGGTGGAGATTTTGGGAGGAGAATCTTCCCCAGCTCGCATTTTCAGGGGCTCTGGGGTCTCTGTCCTGCCTCTGGATGCTCTGTGGTGACGTCCTGGGGCTCAAGGACACGGGGAAGGGACAGGACCAGACAAACCCGGTACCTCCTCCTGCCACCAAGGGGCTGCTATCAGAGCCCTGCTGAGGAAACTGCTCTGCAGGAAAGGGAAACACCCCCTGTTCCTCCTCCCCTCTCCCAAAAGGAGCGGAACTCTCTCCTTTCTGTCTCTTCCCCAGCTCAGGCAGCTCCAATGGTTATTCAGGCGAAATCCCTGTACCACCCTGCTCCCAGCACGGAGCTGCCAAAATCCCAGCTGGGGCTGGGCACACTGGGAGTGCGAGTGGGCTCCCAGCCTGCAGGGCAGGCATGGAGCGGGCTGTGGGAGTATTCCCTGAGTCCTCGGCATGTGGGAGTATTCCCGGTGTCCTCGGGGTGTGGGAGTATTCCCGGTGTCCTCAGAAGCCCAGGCGTGGCAGGGAGGCCTGATTGAACACAGAGAGGGAGGATCCTCGTGCCCTGCGGAGCCAAACACCTCCACCTGCACCCGGACACGTGCGATCACTGATCAGCAGCCCCAGAAACCCCTGAGCCCTCAGGGTGCATCCGCCAGCTCAGAAGCCTCTGGATTACAACCTGCCCTGCTGCCCGCCGGCCCCTCGGAGCCACAATTCCCTGCGGATGGGGGAGATGCTTTGCCTGGAGCTCAGCACTGAGGGCTGCGGCGGGGCTGGGCTGCAGCACCTTCCTGGCGGGATCCAGCCAAAGGAGGCTGCTCCAGGTGGGATCCAGCCGGGATCCAGCTGAAGAAGGCTGTTCCAGGTGAGATCGAGCCGAGGGAGGCTGTTCCAGGTGGGATGGCTGACTGAGGTGGGCCTGGCTCAGGAACAGCCTCTCCAGGGTCCCCCCAGCCCTGCAGGGTGATGTCCGTGCTCCGCTGCCATGGGGAGCGGGAGCTTTGATGGGGTTCAGTCCATGAATGGCTCCAAAAGGCTCCAGGCCTGCTGTGGGCTGAGGAGGTGACTCTGGGGATGGGGCCAGGGGCAGCTTCTCTGCAGCCCTGGAGCTCCTGCCTGTGCTGGGGCTCGGTGGCTTTTCAGAGCCTGTGTTCTTGGAGCACTTCAGTGCCTGGCAGAGCCCTCGCACTGAGATGACGGAGCAAATTCATCAAAGGCCACAAGCCCGGAGCTCTGAGGTGCCAGCTGTGTCAGTTCCTTGAACAGTCCTTCCTCTTTCAAGCTTTCCAAAGGCACCAACGTGGGGAGTTCAGCGCTGTCGGTGCCTGTTCTGCTGCAGTGAGGAAGACGGATCAGACCTGGAGAGATTTCCTGTGTGTGTGCTCCAGACTGGCCCTGCTGCCTGCGCTCTTCTTCCCAGCCCAAGGACTGAAGCTGACAAAGGCACTTTGAGCCCAAACTTGGCTTGGACGGCTTCTGTGCCAAACTTGTGACTTACACGCCAGATTAATTCTTACCTCCCAAATTTTTTCATGTTAAGGAGGAAAAGAAACGTTCTGTCAATGTCCACTAAATGATTTCAGAAGCAGGTTATCCACTGAAGGGAATCAGAAATAAAATACAGCAGACCAGGATTTCAGCCGGACACATTTAACTCCTTCAGTGCTGGACTGCTCCACACCCGTCAGCGTCATCTCTTGCTCACACTCTGCACCTCCTGGTCACAAATGTCACCTCGGTGACAACACGGGTCCTTTTGGGGCAGAACAGCTCCTGTTCACCTCCAGAGGTGGAAACAGCTCTGTTGTTTGCCAAAGGAGAACCTTCAGCTGGATGCTGGAGTCTGGCACAGCTCTGAGCGCTCCAGAAATCCTCACTCCCAGGGGGCTGTGAGTTACCCTGCCCCAGGAAAGGTGTTTTATCCTGCTCCAGGGAAGGGGTTCTGTCCTGCTCCCAGGGAGCTGTGAGTTACCCTGCTGCGGTGGTTGATGGCATGGACTCCACAAGATGGTGATAAGCGAAGACACTTTATGGCAAAAATCCAGGGTTCTTCAGCTGTGAGTTTGTTCTGAGTTTCCAAACTTGTGAGGCACAGCAAAGGTGTTGAACCAACCCCCACAAACCACGATAGGAACTCGCATCAGGTGTAACCAAGCACCAGCCCCACGCTGGCAGCACTTCTTGCTTCTAACAATTGTTTCCAGCTCTGTCACTTGTTTTTCACCTCTGGTTCAGCTGAGCCATTCCCAGAATGCTCTCTGGTGAGCCCAAGGAGCAGAAGTGAGCGAGGATTTCACAAGGGCAGCAAGGGCCTCACTTTGCAAGGCCTTGCTGCTCCAGGGGAAGTGTTCTGTCCTGCTCCCAAGGAGCTGTGGGTTGTTCTCCTGCTCCAGGGAGCTGTGTTATCCCCCAGAGGTGCCCCATGTCGTGTGTGTGCAGTGAGCAGGGGCCTGTGCAGGAGGAGGATCCCACGGGCTGCATGTTGCTTCCTCTGGCTCAAATTGTCTGTCAAACTTTGCTGGGTGGTTTTGCACATCAAACCTGAATCTTTCTTCCTACAACTTAAACCCATTATTCCTCCTCTAGTCCCCCATGGGCCAGGAGAACTCATTCTGCCTTTCCCTTCTCTGTTCTCTCTCTTGCACTTGAAGGCTGCATTAATCTTTACAAACCTCTCTGGAAAACAAAGCACTGCTGTTATCTCGAAGAAGATGGGAGCAGAGGAGCTGAGGGTGGGGTTTCTTGCTCAGTTTTGGATATCCAGAGGTTCAGAGTCTCAGCTGGTCCTGTGATGCTCTCTGTGGTATCTGGCACAGACTTCTCCAGCTGGGAATGTCCTGAAAGGGCCTCCCTGTGCCACCCCGCCATCCCATCCCTTCAGTGCTGTCGTCTTGAGCTTCCCCATCACAGAAGATTTTAATGAAGGACAGGACGAGGGGAAGGGAGGGTGCTGCTTCCCAAAACGCCCGAATTTCTGTAGCCCCCATGCACCCAAGGAGGGTGGAGAAGGGGCCACTGAGGGGTTGTGGCAGCCAGGGCCAGTGTGCTGCTCAGCATCTGAGACACATCCTCGGCTGAAATTTTGATTTAGAGGTGAGGCTCCAGAAAAAAGGCTATTTTCAAGTTTGCTCATAATGCTGACTTCCGTGTGCAAAGCAACTGCCTCGCTTCATCACAGCAAACAGCTTTATTGGGTGCTCCTTCCTTTTGATTACTTTCTAACACTAAGGCTGGGGTTTGTTTGAAATCTGGCAGCAGAATAAGACTGTAACAAGGAGGAGATAAAGCTCTGCCAGTCTGGAGAAAGGGAGATGGAATCAATTTTTCCAGCGTAAAAAACCTAACTTACTTTGATATTAATACATGCTGTAAATTCAAGCTGTTAATTGGAAAAAAATAAGAACATAAACATTTCAGGGGTTTTTAGTGCTTGTGTCAATCTGGCACTTTGAGAACAAACAAGCTCTGATTATTTTTCATTTGAAGTGATGTTTCATTTCAAAACCTCCTTCAATTGGACTTATTAGCTGAAAATTGCTCAAGAAATGCCGGAATTGTTTTATCCAGTTCATCTCTAAAGGGTTTTTTAAATTACTTTTTCAATTCATTAATGATATGAGGATCATGTTTTTTACTCGTTTCCTTGAGTCACCAGCCCACCATCCAATGGCTCCTTTGCTCAGCTCAGTGCGGGTGTGGGGAAGGGAATTTCAGCCCCTGGGGAAGGAGGAATAGGTGAACTGGGGTTGGGTTCCCTGAACCTGCAGAGAACTGCCAGGTGTGGGCTTAAAGGAATCCCTACAACCCTCTCTGAGAACCCCAGCTTTCTGCCAGCTGCTCTTTGTAGAACAAAGTAGAACCAAATGAAAATTAAAATCAAACAAAAGCAGCAAAAAGATGGGGAGGTGGAGAGAGACAAAAATGGGGATGTGGAGAGAGAGAGGGAATTCTCTGAGGTGGACTATTTTGATTTGAGGTTATTTATTCTGAGTAGGGGTTTGCATAAAATAAAAAAAGGTTATTAAAAAAAAAAAAGAAAAGGCTTATTTGACGTCAGAGTAAACCACAACCACCCAGGTTTTGCTGTGCCAATGGCAACCAGAATATTCTTCCTCCTAAGCTCACTTTCTAAAGTAACAGGACTCTGCAGTTCAGCCCCAAATCCCGATAAACCAGGCGGAAGCCAAAGGAGCTGGGAGCCCTGAGCCAGCTCTGCTCTAGAGCCACGGGCTTTGCCGAGCAAAGCCGTGCAGGATGGCAGCCCCCGTGCCCACACAGCTCCCGTGGATTCCTCTGCCGGCACAGGGCACGCTCCAAGCCCCAGGCCCGCTGGCTTTCCCTATGGAATGTTAATTCCCGAGCTCTGCCTGTCCCGGGCTGTCCCTGGCACGGGTTTGGTGCTGTGGGATGTTCCCGCTCCAGCTGCTCCCTCCTGGGAGCTTTGCTGCCCCAGGCCCAGCCGGATGTGGCTCAGCAGGGCAGCCTCCAAACCCATTAACGGGCCCTGTGCTCCTGCTGCCCTCCTTCCCTGGGAAGGCTGCCAAGGATCGGGATCGGGGCAGCGCATTCCGATGGCTGAGTGACAGCCCAGCTGAGTATGGTGCTCCCAAACCGGCAGCCAGCACTCGGGAGCAGGAGTTTCTGGCTCTTTTTGGCTCAATTCCCAGCTCTGGTCCAGCTAATCCAAAGACAGGATTAGCCATGGCAGGACATCTTTTCTGTCATGAGCCTGATGTAGGACTGAAATAATCAGGATGTGAAGCAGATTCATTTTCTGGGCAGATTCATTTCAATCTTTCTCTTGTAAACCCGGGCACAGAACACTTGGATGTTGCCTCCCTTTCTCTGGGAATATGAAATCTCTGCAGCACCTTCTAGCAAGTGTCGTCCTTGGCCTGGATCCATGGGAAGCTTGGCGGGGCTGGTTGGCTCCGTGAGAAGGAACTCCAGGAGGAAAACAGCCCCTGAGATCTGCATCTTCTGGGGTGGTTCTGATGGGTCTCAGGGGCTGCATCAACTCCTCCAATCCTGCACTGACATGGACTGGGAAATATCTGCTCTCTGCAGCAGAATTATTAAATATTGGGCAGGAATCCTTCCCTGGGAGGGTGGGGAGGCCCTGGCCCAGGGTGCCCAGAGCAGCTGGGGCTGCCCCTGGATCCCTGGCAGTGTCCAAGGCCAGGCTGGACAGGGCTGGAGCAGCCTGGGACAGTGGGAGGTGTCCCTGCCGTGGCAGGGGTGGCACTGGACGGTTTTTAAGGTCCCTTCCAACCCAGGCCAATCCATGATTCCATGATCATGGGGCAACTGAACCATACTCCCGATTTCCACAGCTTCCTAAAATATGAGCTGATAGTAACCATTTTTTCTCCCCATTCTGGTGCCTGTCCTCCTTAGGTTCTGCCTCTGGCAGCTGGAGGAACATTCCCAAAGACTCAGGCAGGGCAGACTCCTGGACCTGGGGAGGCACCGTGCTCCCAGGAGAGAGTTTTTGGTGAAGATCTTAGTGAAGCAGTTGTCATCAGTGCTCATTCACTGCCAGAATCATTGGTGAAACACCTGGAGAAATATTCTGTGTTTCCAGCCCATTCTGTACCAAGGCGGGGGAACCCAAATCTCTCTCTTTGAGCAAATTCCACCCGTGCCAGAGCAGGACTGGGAGCTGAGGAGGCTCAGGCACCTTCACGGGTCCCTCAGCTCCCTAATTGTGCTCAGGCCAGACAGGAGCACGGTGCTACAGAGTGAGGGGACAGCCTGCGCTGCAGAACCTGAACAAGAACCACCCGCAGCCATCACCCCAAGCTTGCTGCCATCAGCCAGACACCCCCACCCAGAGCCACAGAGGAGAAGTCTCACGGGAGAGCAGTTTCTGCTCCTCACCCTGCCCTGAGCGCACCTGGCACTGCCCTGCACATCAGCCCGAGGTACAACAACGAGAGATCCTCACAACCACAGCAATGAGGAGCCAAGGGATGCATTCAGGAGCATCTCAGTGCCTGCACTTTGGTGCCCACCTGGGCCAGAAACAAATGATGCTGAGGAGCTGTGCTTGGGAGAAGTTTCCAGGTGATGATGTGTCTGTCAGGCAGCTGTTGGCTCTTCTGGAAGCTGGTGGAGGAGCTTTGCTCTTGACACTGTATTTTTTAGTTATTTCTTAACCTAGAGATGACAGCTCCTTCAGGGAACAGGGAAAGATGACATCCAAAGGCTGTCTGAAATCCAGACTTGGGTCTAATGCTCTCCCCTCAAAGCACAGACTGTCACCTGCTTCTTCACAAGAGCCTGAGGGATTCAGTGCAGTGGGTGCTCTGCTCCTCCTGCAGCCACTCCTGAACCTCTGTCCTCTTCTCCCAGCAAGGCCTGAGCAGGTGGCAGCTCCTGGGCAGTGCCCATGCTGGAGACCCCCACAGGGACATCCCTCTCTGGGCTGGCTGGTCCAAGCTTGGGTGCTGCCAAGTCCCAGGTTCAAGGCTTCTCCTCCTCCCTGCATGGCCACACCACACACCTGTGCTCTTTGGGCCTTCATGTTACTCCCATCCAGTGGCAGCTGTGGAGAAAGGAAACACATGACACTGACAGAATCCTTGCTCCTCCCATGCCAACATCCCGATCTGCCTGCTTTGGGGGGGGGATCCAAGTCAAAGGGCCGTGATCTCCTCTCCCTTTGGCGTTAAGAGCTTTGCACTCTTCCCTTCCAGCTCTTCTACCTCACCTCCCCCTCTCCCTCCACAGCAAACCACGTTGGGAAGGTTCAGCTTGGTGCTGGTGCTGCTTGGACACCGTCCCAGGGTTCTGGTCTCACAAACGGGGACAGACTGTGCACGGCCCTGAGGTGTCACCGGGAGAGGGGCAAACACAGCAGGAGCTGGATCCTCCTGGGACACACGTCACCACAGCACCCTCAGCTCCTCGGGGAGCCACCGTGATGGGAGAGCTGAGCCTCCCGAAGCAAGAGCAGAGCTTGGCTGCCTCCTGCCTCCAACATTTGCTGCGGGGGTGTCTGGGTGCTCCTGCAGCTGTTAAAAAAGAGCAAGTCTGGCTGAAAATGGGCATTTCACAGCACGGCCACCCCGCTCAGGAAGGGAGCTGAGGAGAGGGGGCTCCTCACCGGCACATGCAGAAAGAAGGGCACTCTGCTACTGTAAACCCCAAAGGGATAAAATTATTCCCAATCAATTCTTTGTCCCAAACGAACACAACAAGGCAGTGACACTCCAACAGCGTGTGCTACAGCAAGGACAACCCAAACTGGGTTCCTTCAACGAGAAGATCCTGCCAAGGAAGCTCAGAGTCTCCCTGTCCCCTCTGAACCACCCCAGTGGGTGCAGTTCTTTTCAAAAGGCTGGGAAAGCCCAAGGGTGCCAGCCCCTGCAGGGTTCCCAGGGCTTGCGCTGTGACCACTGCAGTGTCACGGAGCGGGAGAGCAGGGAGAGCTCCCCTGGATCATCACGGTTTGAGGGCAATTGAAACAAGGCTGAAAAGGTTTTCCTGCAGCTCATCAGCTCCAGAGGGTGGGAACTGTGTCCCTGCTCTTCCTGGCAGGATGGAAATTGCCTCCTGTTCTTCCTGGCAGGATGGGAACTGTGTCCCTGCTCTTCCTGGCAGGCTGCTGACATCGTCCAGCTGGTCCTTCTGTGGCAGAGGTCCCAAGGAGGGTGAAAGATTCCCAAACAGGCCCAGAGCCCCCAGGCATCTTTCTCTGCTGGGGATCGGCAATCCAGATGTTGATGAGGCTGTGGACAGCGGCCTGGAGGAGCTGTCAGAACATCAGGAGCTGCCATTGCTGGGTCTGGTCTCAGGAATATCATGGCCCATCCATCAGCTCACCTGGGAGGATGGCACTGGTGACAAGTCAGGTGGATCCTGGGCTAATGAGCTGGATGTGGGCAAATTGATTGCAGAGCATAGATTGGTCATGGAATAAAGGACAGCAGTTGGTCGAAGTGAGGTGTGTTTGCACCTTCCCTTCCCTTCAGTAACCCCTCTGCCCTCCCCAGCCAAGCTCTCTTTGGAGACGTCCTGTCAGGAGCTCACCCTGATCCTAAATCGGCCACGAGCAGTGCCGGGGCTGGGATCTTAGCAGCTTCTCAAGCTCATTCTGCACTCAGCAGTGGCTGGGGCTGGTCCCCAGAACAGGCACAGGAGGGCTCTGGCCGGTCCAGCTGCACCATCCACGGCCACCATGAAGCTCCCCAGGCTGGGGCACTGCCGGGACCTGCCCCAGGTTTAAACTGCAAAGAAACCCTCAGGGCACAGCTCCTCTGGGCTCCTCTGGGCTCCTCCGGGCTCCTCTGGGCATCTCTGTCACTCAGGGAGGGATGGAGGTGGCAGCTGAACTCATTCCCATGGGATGCAGAGGCCAAGTGCTTCCTGCCTGACATTCCTCTCCCACAGGAGCATCTCTGAGCTCAGTTTGTGCTCTCGATCTTGCAGGATCTGTAGGCTCTGGGCCAGCTCTTCCTGGTGAAGCTCTGACGTCGCTGCCGCTGCTCTGCCATTGCTGCTCCAGCCCAGCAAAGGAGAGATTTTCCCATAAAACTTTGCAACGGCCCCACTCCCCAGACTCAGATTCTTCCTGCGTGCCAACTGTGAAGGAAACGTTTCTATTTTTAGCCTGGAGGTGCTGGCAAGAAATGCAGAGGATGGATCTGCATCACAAGCAGGCAGGTAATAGCACAGCCCCTGGTGCCGGCCTTCCTTCCATCCTGCCTGTGCCGAGCGCCCAAACCTCGGTGCTCAGGCCCGTGCCCTGCTCCCCTGCCAGCCACACTCCCAAAAACAGCCGAGATGGAGGAACAGGGAGGGGTTTTCACAAGGAAAGGGCTCGAGGGATTGAGAAAGCTTTCCATGGGCTGTGTTCAATAATGTCTGTGTTTAAAGGCTGCAATGCTTATTCTGCCAATTTCCTCCTTTCTTCCCATCTGAATTTTATTTTCCAACAGGGGAAAATCTTTTCCAAGGTCAGGGAGAGGTTATGCTTTCAGATTTCTGCAGTGCATAGCTTCAGGCTGGGTTAAAATTCCCATAATGATCAGAGCCTGTCTTGCCTGGATTCATTTCTCATGCTGCCTTTATCTCATCCCTTCCTGAATCCTGTTGGATGCTGCAGCCATCGTGGCACACCAAGGGCAGAAGACACTTTTCCCTGGTTTTTTGTCCTTTAACCTACACTGGTGGTTTGTTGCCTCCTTTTGTCTTCCTCACTCTGTTTTCTCTTGACTTCTTGTTGACACAAACGAGCTGCTCAGCTCTGCAGTCAGGATATTGGGGGAAATGCAGCAATTCCTACTCCAGAGGGAGCTGGGACATTCTCTGAGCATTAGAAACACCCATTCCTTTTTTCCAGTCCACCAGATTCCTCTACACTGGCTCACTGTCGTCTTTCAAGTTACGACCCCAAAAGCACCTCCCCACCCCTTCAGTGGGATGCAAACCCCAACACTTCATTGTGTTTGGGAATCACAGACCCGCGGGATTGACCTGTGGGGAAACTGCCTGTCAATGTGGCACAGCCACACTGAGCCTTTGTCCGTGGTGCTGCAGCTCCAGCCCAGCCACCATCTCCCACCACAAACCCCTTCGAGGAGGGAGCCACGGTCTGGGCGATGCCGCGGGAGAGGAGAACGATGCTGTGCACTAACGAATAATGGGATAAAGAATGGGATTATCCTGGCTGGGCCAGCAGGGAGGGAGAGCCTCAAATCCAGTGAACAGCTACAACTGGCACGCCCAGAGCCAAGTACATGGAAGAGCCTAAATCTGAATTAATGACTGCTGGAAGTCTGGGCTGGGCCCTCGAGGGAGAACCTGGGGTGCACTTTGGCTTCTCTCGAGATTTAAGGCCTTGACTTAAGAGACTTGGTCTCCACTCTCACGCTTTTAACAGGGGCAGGTGCCCCTACATTTGCAAGGACCAAATTAGCACAGATGAATGCTGGTGTCAGCCTAGCCTTGAAGAGAAATCACTGGATAACAGGATGCCATGGATATTCACCGCACGGGACAACTGCCAGGCCCTGCTCAAGGTTCAGCTTTCATCCCACTAACGTTGCAGGGACACAGAGACCTGGCTGCAGGTGATTCTCCTCACTTTTTTCCCATGTAAAATAGTATTTTCCTCTCACAACCTCTTGCTTTGGCCAGTTTGTCCCCACAGCCCCCAGCTGTGTGTAACGGAGCTGCTGGGTCAGGAATGATCCATTCATGGACAAACAACCCCTGCCAGGGAATGGGCACTGTGGTCACTGCTCTGGAGTTGTCATTGCTGAAGATTCACAGCTGCCGCCAGGACTGGGTGTTGCCAGAGGGACAGGCAGCCTAAGGGAGGTGGAGGAAAATCCATTTCTTGTCCGTGTGACCGGAATTTCTCCATGTACAAGTGCACTGATGTTCTTCTGTCCCTGTTAGAGACGCTTTGCCTTGATCTGCCTTTGCCTTTTCCCTCTCAGCCCCAGCTGGTGTCCTCCGCTCGGCCCCAGGCCAGGGGTAACCCCTGTCCCTCCCTGCTCTTTTCCTGCTGTGTTCTCATCCCATGGCAGAAACACAAACACAAACAGGGGCAGCAAACACAGAAGAGGATGTTGCTATTTCTGAGGGCAGCAGGAGCCACCAGGGCTGGGCTGGGGATGTGCTGCTGTGCCTCAGTTGTTGTGTGGCTGCTGTTACGTCTGCTGCTGAATATTTTCACAGCCCTGTAGTACAGGAGGGAATTCATCCCTGGCTCATCAATTCACAGTGTGTACACAGCCCGCCCTTCGGATCCTCGCACTCGGCAGCCTCCAGGCGATGCAGAGAGCAAATAAAAAGCACAGAGAGTCAAGGAACCAGCTTCCCCTAAATGATGCATCATCTCTGCTGTGCTCCAAAACAAGAGCAGAAAGTTGCCTTGTTAATCTCAGCTCCCCTGGAACCTGGGGCAATGTCTTTATCTGGAATTCTTTCTCTACCATCAGGAAAAAACCCCAAACCCTTTTCACAGAATCACAGAATCCTTGAGGTTGGACAACATCAAGTGCAGCCATCAGCCCAGCACCAGCCCCACATTCACCGTCCCCAGCTGCCACATCCACACGTTGTTTGAATAATCCCACACCAGGGATGGTGACTCCACCACTGGAACACCCCTACCAGTGCTTGATAATTCCTTCCATGAAGAAATTTTTCCTAATTTCCAACCTAAACCCATCGTGCTGCAACTCTGGGCCATTTCCTCTCATTCTGTCTCGTTACCTGGGAGAAGAGCCCGACGCCACCTCACCACAAGAGATCCTTTTTAACAGATTCTCTGTAATTTCCCAGAGTGAAGGACAGGACGGTAGTTGCACTGCAAAGAGCTGCACTGTGAGCTGTTAACCACAGAACTGCATCCAAATGGTGTCCAGACAAGGATGGTGGCCAGTTAAATGCCAGGATCAGCAGCAGAGACTGCACGGGGATCCAGAAAGAGCCAAAGACGCCAATAAATCCCACAGAAACAGTGCTGAAAATGACGGAGCCCTGGGGCTGTTGTAAATCAAACTGCATTGTGGCAGCACAGATCACCCTCAGGAGCTGATTTACCTCAGCCCAAGGCTAAACATCTTCAACACAGGTAGGAGCTGTGCCTCAGACTGGGGGTCACCTGCTGCATATCCCCCTCTCCCGGAGAGCCTGTGCTTTTAAATGGCTTTCAAGAGTTACAAGTCACAGCAGAAACTCTCCAGGTTTGACAAAATCCTAAAATGGCCTGGGTTGGAAGGAACCTTAAATATCACCCAACTCCCAGCTTTGAGAACACTGGACTTCAATAGGACTGAGAGACCCACACAAAGCTGCTCCCTGAACTTTCTCCATGGGACTTGGTCACAAAAGACAGAAAGAAAACGGGAAACTCAGACTTTTATGGAGACAGAAGAGCCCCCCTTTGTTCTAAAGTAAATCAGGGAACAATTCCATGGTGGAGGGGAAGAATTACAGGAGGATGGAGGGAAGACTTCTCTTAATCATCCCATGTTAGCGCAGTGGATTGCAAAATCGTGGCAAGTCTGCCCGAGGATGAACTGCCCAAAGCTGGTATCAGCTGCAGAGCCGCAGACTGTTCAGCAGCTGGGGCAGGAAAATGCATTGCTGCCCATAAAACTGGCCTCCCAGAGAATCACAGCCTCTGATTTGTCATGCCAGGGTGGGCGTGTGGGGGGACAGGATGGGAAATAAATGCTACAAACGCTCTCTGTTGTGAGGAGGGAGTGAGTTTATCTCCTCAGCCCAGAGCATAAAACCCCGAGTGGCACATGGGAACAAGGGTGATTTACAGCCCAGCCCTGGGGTTAAAGCGTCCTGCAACGGGTGAGGTGTTTCTTCTTCAGCACAAGTCTGACCTTTGCCTTCTGTGAGCACGGGAGAAATAAAAGTGAGAGACCCTTGAGGAGAGAGGGAAAGCGGTGTTTTCCTGGGAGATGCCTTCCCAGGGCCACGCTGACAGATCCGCAGGGCTTCTCGTTCTGGCGCCGTGGAGCCAAATCAATTCCTCCTGGCCCCACAGCCACGGGGCTGCGGGGAAAATCCTGCAGCAGGCAGGAGAGGAACCTTCTGGGTGTTTGGGCCAGGCTCTGGCACCTCCCTGCCCCCTCACCTCCTCTTTGGGCGCGCACCCCCATGGCAGCCCAGGACCAGGGGTTGAACCATCAGGGTGGATTCAGGGACACTTTTCTCTATCACAGATGGGTTGCAGAGCCAAAAGAAATCTCTTCTCTCTTTCCTACTTCCCCATGGATAAAAAGGGAAGAGATATCGTCCCTTGGGAAGAAGGGCCATTTATGGTGCACTGATGAAGAACTCACGTTCGTATTGTTCCTGTTTTGATAATGACAATAAAGATTCAGAGCTTCCCCTTCCATTTGGGGAAGGTCCAGTTTAGGGTGAGGAGCCCCAAAATCGAGCATTTCCTTGAAGCACTCTCAGACCTGCTGGCCCAAACTGTCGGGCCTTTTCCCTGCCTCCGCTGAAGGGTGCATTTAGAGGATCTGCTGAGCTGAGCCTAAACCTGGCAGGATCTGCCTGGGAAATTCCTCACGGCTCCTCAAACCTCTCTTCCTCCTGCTGGAAGCCGCTGTGGCACAGAGAGGTCCCTGCTGCCTCCCAACACTGCCATTCCTTGTTTGTTGTTAACTTTTCCTCAGGCTTCCCCTGGGCCGTGTCCTGCCCAATAAACAGAGACCTCAGCAGATCCCAGAGCTCTCCTCACAGCTCCAGACTTGCCCTGGCACAGACATCTCTCACCACTGCGGTGTCTGCGGCCCCAGCTCAGCCCCAAGCCGCCTCAGGGGGTTTTCCTGTGGCTGAATGGGGCTGGATGAGCCTCCTGGAGGCTTTTCCAGGGAGGCAAAACAGCTTCTTGCCTCACTGAGTTTCTCTCTGCTCCAGTTCCTGAGGCTCTTCTGAAATCCAACATCCAGAGCCAAAATGAAGCAAAACAAGTCCTCCCATCACGGGCTGTCACTCGAATGGGGTTATAATAACAAGGAAGGCATCAGTCGTTGATACCCCAGAGGGGTCACTGATACCCCAAAGGGGTCACTGATACCCCAGAGGAGTCTCCAGAACCCCCGAGCAGTCATCAATTCCCCAGAGTCTGGATCCATGGTTGTGTATTTATGGCTTCTTTTCCCTCAGTGCGCCCATGGGATGTTGGGCTGTGTATGGGGGGCTCAGGTGGCTCCCAGCTCCTGGAGGCTCTTTTGGGATCTCTGTTCTCCTGGGGAAGCCTCCCCTGCTCCCTGTGGATGCAACCTGAGCAGCTCCCACAGCGCTGCTGCTCTGCTGCTGCTGCCTGGGGAATGCCGAGAGCACGGAGAGCCCAGGAGACGCGGGCGCAGAGGATGCAGGGGGATGATCCCACACGTGGCCGCTCTTCCCCAGGCACAGAACGTTTTCCTCGGCAAACACTCAGGCCCTTTGCTCTGCTGTGCCCCTGGCTTGGAGGCTGCTCATTCCCGAGGCTGGGATGGGCAGGGAAATGATCACAGAATCATGGAATGGTTCAGGTTGGAAAAGCCTCTGAGATCATCGAGTCCAACCATCCCCCAGCACTGCCAAGGCCACCCCTGACAGTGTCCCCAGGTGCCACATCCACAGGAATTTTAAACCTCTCCAGGGCTGGGGACTCCCCCCCTGCCCTGGGCAGCCCTTTCCAATCCCTGACCACCCCTTCCGTGAAGATCAGAAAACTCTTGAGAGGAAATTGTGGTCTCGTCTCATTTCTAACATTTCACAGCAAAATGTCAATGTGATTCAGTGAAATCCACTTCAGCTCAAAAGTCCAAATGAATCACTTGGCCTTTCTTGTTTAGTTTCAAAAATGCTGAAGTATTTTATTTCAGGCTGGTAAAACAGACAGTTCCAGCTTCTCTCTTTAATCCATTTTATTTTTAACAGGTTGCTGTATTGAAATATTGATGGCATTTTATAATAATAAAACCACCTATTATATACGAAATATCCCCTTAATATATGTGCTTGTAAACCTATTTAACATCATACTTAATACAAATTCTTTATAATCTGTGAAGCCCAGTGTAACACAGTATAAAACCCAATCATGTTATAACACAGTTCCATATTTTATGGTAATAAAGAAGCAAAATGCAAACAAGCCCATGGCAGCGTTACCTTTGTGTTGCTCTGATTTTTTCTCTGATGGATTTTACATGCACCACGGAGCAAGAGAACATGAATTGGTCCCAAAGAGCTGCTTTGCCTGGGCTCTGCTCCAGCAGGACAGGAACCCACCCCAGAGCAGCAGCATTTCCCAGGGAGCAGCAAAACCAGCCCAGCTGGAAGGTGTCAGCTCAGGAGCTCAAAGTGTTGGAAACCAGAGCAGTTTACAAACGTTTTCTAGAACTTGAGCCAGGTCTGGCCGCCTCTGCCCCGGGGCAAGGGAACTGAAGCTCCTTCCCAGGGCATTGTTTCTCCAGGTGAGGCCTGGTGAGCTCAGCATCCCAAGAGCCTGGCAGCAGCGCAGAGATGCCCAGAGAGATCAAAGGCATCAACAGAACATCAAGGCAACATCCGTGGCCATCTACAAACACCCAGCCCAGACACCAGCCCTGGCACAGGGGGAGACATCTGCTCCGGAAAGGACTGAGGAGAAAATTGAAGAATGAAAATGCAATGAGCATGGGAGGCGAGGAGATTGGGATCCAATGGGAAACTGAATGCTGGCGCTTGCTCAGCTTGGAACCAATGGAGGCTGAGCCAGTGCCTTTCTGTGGGGTTGGGCTGGATAAAGTTTGGGGGGAAATCCTGTAAAAGCTCATGGGTGTCATGGAATGATTCTCTCTGCACAGCCGGGCTGTGTGTGGGTGAGATGATTCCTGTGGCACATCCTGGCCAGAAAATAAAGCAATGCCTTTACTCTCTGACATTACAAACCTTGTTGGAGGGGTTTTGTTTCTCCCGCAGTTTCGGTGACAGAAGCATTCCAGGCCTGTCTGGCCAATTGCAGCTGGCTCAGGCGGAGCTGGGGGGCACTGGAAGCATTCCAGTTCCCATTCCTATTCCCATTCCCATTCTCTAGGGACGCGGATCCCATCCCAGGCACGGCTCAGACCCTCCTGGCTGTGCTCACACGGAGCTGAGCTTTGCCTTCGTGTCCTCCAGCCTCAGCTGAGTGGAGCCAAGAGGGATGGGGGTTAAAGTGTCTGCTAAGAGCTGCTCGCTGAACGAGAGCACTTGGCTCATCCAGCCGGAGATAGCTCAGCCCAGAGCCATAAATAATGCATGGATCCCTCACATGGAGCTCGCTCCAGCCTCGCATTCCTCAGAGAGGCAGCAAATATTATTTTTCTCTTCTCTTTTGTGTGTCTGTGGAGTGGTGGGTGGCTTGGGAAGAAGGGAAAGCCACTCCAAGCTGCTGTGCTGATCTGCTTTTGCATCTTCCTCCTCCTCCTTCCCTTCTCTGCCATCCCAAAAATCCTCCAGCCCCAGCTGTGTCAGACCAGCAGCACTGCCAAGCTGCCCCGGGGGGCTGGAGCTGCAGCTGGATTTGGGAAGCAGATGGGCTTAATGTGTTCAGCTAAACGCAGGGTTTAGAGCCCAGTCCAACAGGGCAAACTGCAGCTCAGCCTGGGACAGCTCCTCCTGGGAAAACGAGGCACAAGGATTTGGCTGCCAGAGAGCAGCCGGGAAAAATGTGTGAATTTCTCTCCAGGCTGATGAAAATGCTTCCCTAAGAGCAGGTTTGGAGCTCGCCGGCATTGCCAAGAGGAGGGATCCAAAGCTCACAGCTGCTGAGCAGGTGCTTGAAATCATAATTCATCGGTGTCACCCTCCCGATTGCCCAAACACTAACGAGCTGCTCAGAGCCTGGAACTGCTAATTACATGTCTGAGACCTAAAAGGAGTACCCGGGATGCCTTCCTGCTATTAAAATAGCCCAGACGGAATTGCTGGCAGACTGTCCAAAAAACCCCCGGGATTACTCAATAAGACACCAGAGTCTGAGGGGATAATTAGGTTTTTCGGACCCCAAAGCTGCTAAGAAGGTTCTCAGGATCCTGATGCTTCTCCAAGTCCATTTTTTTGGGAAGCAGCTCGAGAATTCGGACCTCGACTCCCACGTTCCCCTTGCGCTGTCCTTGTCTGCTGGAGTGCATCCCTCCAGGTAGGATTTGTGATCCATGGCTTGTCCCACCTGGCTGCAGCTTTTCTTCTGGCTCTGAGTCCCCCGGAGCCGCCAGTGAAGAACAACTCTGTTAAAAGCACGGTGGTGTCACACTGACATGTATTCCTTCTTCTCAGAGCATCCTGAGGTGACTTCAGCTCTGACCTACTTTAAAGCCAGCCTGGTTTTGTCCAGGCAGCAGCTGCGTTTGAAGGCAAAGAGGTGGAAGGAAAAGCTGCTGGAATCCAGGCTCCTGGCCAGAGGTTTGTGCCCAGCAAGAGTCAGAGCTGCTCTGCTTTGTAGCTCTCTTCTGTCAGCTCCTTGGTTTTCCTGACACGTCTGTCCCGGCACAGGCTGCAGCCTTGGCTCTCCTAGCAAGGGACAGGGAAGGGGTCCCTGTTCCTCACTGCGCCTTTCCCACAGCCACCAAATGGGAGAAGTCATCAACTCCCACGCATTCAGCCGCAGTCATTATGAATTTGCATTGCTCACTCTACCAGCAAAGTGCACTGGGCCCCCACACCCTCTCAGGTGTTCCCACAGTCCCCGCATTCCCTTTAGGGTGTGAAAGGGATGGGAAGGGAGGGTCTTTACAAACAAACTGTGGGTCTGATGGGAAGGTAAGGCCGATACTGAGAGAAACAGTGGGAAGATTTCCATAGGAATTCCCCGATGGACTTGCCTCAGGCTGAGTCACAAGAACAGGGACAGAAGAAAAAGAAGAAAGGGTGGGATGTGTACTGAGGGGCTCTGCATGAGGGGCGATGGATATTCCGGGGCTCTGCATGAGGGGATTCGGGGAGTCTGTGCCTCTCGAGTGCCTCAGGCAATGGGGAAAGAGAGAGGGAACTGCGGCCGGGAAATCAAGATAAAAAGAGGCTGCGTCCTCTGTCAGTTGGAGAGACCCCATGGGAAATGGCCACGGCCTCTCCCTTCATTCATGGATGAAGTTCCAGGGCTCCTCTGTCTCCTTTTGGGAGGTAAACCTCTGGCGTATGTGGATTCACTTCCTGACAGGTGAGTCCTGGATCTTCAGAACAATCACATTCAGCCTTAGCTCTGTATTCCTTCTGTCTCTCCATGTCTTCCTGACAATCTGGGGCTCCTGGGATGTTTCTCAAAGACTCCTCATCACCTCCTGCATTCCCTGTATCCTGGTTTGCTTCCATTCCCCATCCGGATGATGGGAACACCAACAGGACAGCAAACCTTGTGGGGGTGCTCCAGAGTGGTGGTGACTGAGCCTACATTTGGATTTTAAGGAAATTTCAGCAGGGAATTTTAAGGGAATTTCGGATTATCCCTGGGATTTTGCACTGCACTGGCAGGAACTATCCGTGTGGCTGCTGGGACTCTCCTGCAAGACTCCCATTCACAGAGTCCCCTCCGTCTCACACCGCAGGCGGCGCGTGTCACAAAATATCTTCCTGATCTGTTCCCGAGCTCGATTCCTCACCTCAGCTCGTGTTGGAGGCTGCTGGGATGTGGGCTGGCTCTGCACACCATGCACACTCCCTGGCAAATGCTCCAGTGAACAAACATTCATTAAAAACCAGCAAATGTGAATTATAACTGACTGCGTAAAGGTGCTGGTGAATCGACAGCATATGCCCAGAGTCACAGCAAATGATCTGGAACACAGCAGCAGGAGATGAAGAGCTCTCCCCTCCCAGCCTGACAGGGATCTCAGGGGATGCTGAGCTGCAGGTTGGGGTGCATCCTGCACACTCCTGGCTGTGCTCACAGCATGAACCTGGTGCTGCTGACCAGAGGGGATTTCAGTGCCTGAGGGAGCTCCAGCAAAGCCACCCCACCCTCTGCAACAGCTTTACTGCCCCCCATCCCAAAAACCAGCATGGATTTACTCCTTACTCTCTGCATTGGCCAAGTAGAGCGTTCCTCATTCTGCAGGAGTAGCCCAGCTCTGGCCAGCCTGATCCACCTTTAGCCCAGGAGAATCCCTCTGGAGATGGGGCACGGGTGAACCTTGCAAAGCACCCAGGGCTCGCAGCAGCACCGGCTCTGCCTGCTGCACAAAGGGGTCTCAGAGGGCCAGCACTGCCCTGCTTCCAGCGGAGATCTCGAGTTTACAGCTTCGGATTCAAAAGGGACAGGATGGACTCAGAGCAAACTGCCAGTGCTGCCACTAAAAGCAAGAGCAAGGAGGTTGAATTGCACATTCAGCACAAAGCTGGGCTGCCAGCCCCAGCTTCGTTAGCCAAATAGCCCTCAGTCAACACAAAGTGAGCCTTAATCAGCCCGCATCTGGACCTTGGTTTGTCCTGAGAGCATTCCCACGTTACTGATGCCAGAGCTGCTCCTGCTCTGTCCCCTCAGGGATCCCAGATCTTCCAGGGTGGCTGATTTGCATGTGAAGCCTGGACCGCAGCCCTGCCAGGCGCGTTTGCTGCGGCTCCACAGAGCTCCAATTACCAGCAGCCAGGAGCACTCGTGAGCCGTGCAGGGGAGCTCCGGTGGGCAGAGTGGATGTTCCCCTGACTGCTCCCACAGCCTGGTCTCTCCAGGAGACCCAAGGGCAAACTTCCAAATGTCTTCCCTCTGCTGCGGGCACATCCCAGCCCTGCGGGGGAGCCGGGCTTTGCAAAGAACACACAATGGAATGGGCGTTTGCTCTCCCCAGTTTATGGGATAACAGAGCAGGTGCTCTGTTTCATGAGACAATAATCAGAGTTCCCAGGTGGGTAAAATTGAGCCCAAGTAACTCATTCCTGCAGAGGGAATTTATTCATGTGTTTTCAAAAAAGGTTCCCCTTTCTCTCTGTGTTGTATTGTGAGTCCTGCTCAGACTCAATCAAGCCAACGCTGTCCCTCCTTTTTCTCCCTTGCTGCTCAGAGACCCCGTAAGTCAGAGAGAAGATTATATTATTTTTAAGCAGCAGAGAGGAGAGTCTGCATTTCTGCTCCATTTGTGTGTGATGTCTAATACAACAGCATCCCAGGGGCTCCCAGAGGGGAAATGAATATAGATAAACAAAAATCCCACCTCGTCTGACGCCTTGACTTCAGTCAGATTGGCCATTAACAGGACCACAGGGTGTTCTCAGCCTCCCTTGAAGGGAAGAAATTGAATAACGCTCAGGGGTGTTCTCAACATTAACATCAACCTTAATTTTGGGGGTTCAGTTCGGGCAGTGCCTGCAGTTGGGGTGCCTTGTGCTTGTGTTTTGTGCAGATTCTCACTGTGGGCAACACGAACACCCTCAGGGGAAGCTGCTGCAGCCTCCACGTGGGATCCTCACCCAGACCTGGGCAGGGTTCAGCACCCACAGGGTTTGCACCCCAATGGACTCAATATTCCTGTCTCCATGCAGACACGGACGGGGGCTGAGTCAATCAAACTCCCAGAACTGACAGGCTGGGTATTAAAGTCTTCCCAGGATCAGGACACACAGAACTGACACTGTCTGACTCCAGGAGCCAAGGGGAAAGAGCTTCTCAGGGCGTGGCTGTGCTCCTCCAGCTTTCCCAGGCAACCCAGGGTTGCTGAACCCAGGTGAGATGTGCCCGACTCCCAGGATCCAGGTGTGCATCCAACCCATTCCTTCAGCCCAGGAAGAGGTTGTTGACCATGGGCTTGGAGAGGTCCTCGAATGCAGCCACCTCCCACAATCCCACCCCTGAGGGGTGATCCTGATTTAAACCCTGCTGGGTTCTTGATCCTCATTACTTCAGGATTTTGTTCCTTCAAGAAATAAAAATAAAAAACCCTTTCTAACTTCCAACATCAAGTTATCCATGACAAATTTGTACCATTTGCTCCAAAGCCAGCACCACGGTTTGGCTGAATTATCTCCATTTCCCCCTCGCTCCTTATCCCTTGATGGATTTCATCCAGAGTTATCCCAGTCCTTCTCACAGCCTTTGCCTCGCTCAATACTCATAATCTCCCCTCCTGGAAGAGGTGCCTCTTTCCCTTAATCCTCCTCCCAGTCTCGCTCTGTTCCGGGTTCAACTCAGCTGCTTTGGGATGAAACCACTGCCTTTTCCAGGCATTAGCATCTCCTGAGCTCCGGAAGAAAGAGCTTTGTAAAGAGCCTTGGCAAGGTACCGCGAGTTACAGCAGCCACTTAATTAAAACCCCCAGCAGCCAGGACCTCTGCCATCGCCTCCTGGTGATTTACACACGCGCACACAAATCCGCAGGTGTGGAGTGCTGGGAGCGCTGCCCGGACCCCGCAGGATCCACGTGCAAAACAAACAGGCAGGGATGGAGCACGGAGCAGGGCTTTGCTCACTGGTGTTTGAGATCTGTGCTCTTCAAAATATTCTTTTTAGTGTTCTATGATCGTGTTGGAAACAATATAACTTTGNTTGTTTCTCCAGGTGAGGCCTGGTGAGCTCAGCATCCCAAGAGCCTGGCAGCAGCGCAGAGATGCCCAGAGAGATCAAAGGCATCAACAGAACATCAAGGCAACATCCGTGGCCATCTACAAACACCCAGCCCAGACACCAGCCCTGGCACAGGGGGAGACATCTGCTCCGGAAAGGACTGAGGAGAAAATTGAAGAATGAAAATGCAATGAGCATGGGAGGCGAGGAGATTGGGATCCAATGGGAAACTGAATGCTGGCGCTTGCTCAGCTTGGAACCAATGGAGACTGAGCCAGTGCCTTTCTGTGGGGTTGGGCTGGATAAAGTTTGGGGGAAAATCCTGTAAAAATGTGTTTTTGGAATATTTTCCTTGGTACATCCTGGCCAGAAAATAAAGGAATGCCTCATTCTCTATCACTTCAAATACAATGCTGGAGGGTTTTTGTTTTCTTCCCAATTTTGAGTGACAATCACAGAATCCAAGATGGTTTGAGGTAGAAGGGACTTTAAAGCACTTCTCATTCCCACCCCTGCCGTGGGCAGGGACACCTCCCACTGTCCCAGGCTTCTCCAAGCCCTGTCCAACCTGGCCTTGGACACTGCCAGGGGTCAGGGGAGTCCACAACCTCTCTGGGAAAACTGTTCCAGTACCTCCCTGCCTTCTAGGCTGGGTTAAAATCCCGGTAATGATCAGAGCCTGTCTTGCCTGGATTCATTTCTCATGCTGCCTTTATCTCATCCCTTCCTGAATCCTGTTGGATGCTGCAGCCATCGTGGCACACCAAGGGCAGAAGACACTTTTCCCTGTCTTCTTTTCTCTTTAATCTGCACTGGTGGTTTGTTGTCTCTTTTTCTCTCCCTGTGTGTTGTCCCCCTTCCCTCCACTGCAGAGCCCACAGCCCCTGCGGGAGGAGGACAAAGCTTGGGCAGGATGGATGAGGAGGAAAGGCTGAAGGTCAGGCAGTGCTTTCAGGAAGGCCTGGGAACCGCAGCGGGCAGGAGCAGCTCCCAGCTCTGAAATTCTGCCGTGGATGTGACTCCAGAAACCTCCCCTCTGGAGCTGAGCCCGAGCTGCTCCACGCGGCTCACGCAGGGGAATTGGGTTTCTGAAGAGGAAACCTTTTACACTCCGAAGTCTTAAATATTATTGTTCCCTGTTGAGTGTGGGTTAAAGGAGGAAAACAGTGATACTTTCCTCACTGGCTCTTTTGCAGCTCTTCTAAAGGCATATAAAAACAATAATGAGTCACTCAAGCACTTTAAGCAGTCAGGCAGTGATAAATGAGACCCACTAAAACCCTTCTGTCTTTGCCAAGGGCACTCTGGATTATACTTGAACCTGCTTTAACCTTAGCACTTAACCTTCTTTTCCACAAAGTTGCCTTTGCATGGCAACAACACCACGGAGCTCAAAATAACAACTCAAAGGAACGGTTCCCTGAGAGGAAAGCAATATTTGCTTTACAGTTGGGGCTGGGGTTTAAGTGCAGTTTATGTGCTTGCTCAGAATTTTAAAGAAATGGGGATGTAATTCCGTGTTACTAGTAAGGGAGGCAGGAAAGGTATTAAATTCAGCGTGAAAGTAGTTTTTTATGTCAGCTTGGCATGAAAAATGTGGCGAAAGAATAGAGATAAGCATTATTTGCAGCACTCATAGAATCTAGAATCAAGTCCACCTCCACAATCATCGACTGCACCTTGTGCCCCATCCCCACCTCGTCCCCAGCCCAGAGCTCTCAGTGCCACCTCCAGGAATCCCTGGGGCACCTCCAGGGATGGGCACTCCAAACGTCCCTGGGCAGCCCCTGCCAAGGCCTGGGCACCCTTTCCATGGGGAAATTCCTGCTGGTGTCCACCCTGAGCCTCCCCTGGCCCAGCCTGAGGCCGTTCCCTCTCCTCCTGTCCCTGTGCCCTGGGATCAGATCCCAAATCCCCCCCGGCTGCCCCCTCCTGTCAGGAGCTGTGCAGAGCCACAAGGTCCCCCTGATCCCCCTTTGCTCCAGGCTCAGCTCCTTCCCCGCTCCCTCAGGAGTTCTCCAGACCCTTCCCAGCTCTCTCAGCCGCTCCTGGTGCCCCCAAGGAATGTGCTGGACATGCCATGTGGTCCCTTGGGAATATCCTGTGCTGTCCCCTTTGCCTCCCTGCCTCTCCTCCCCGATCCCAACCAGCCCAGACCCTGCTCCCAACCATTCCCTTCCCCTGGCCCTGCCTCTCTCCCTCAGCGCACGCAGGGAAGGCAGGAAACCCCAGTCTCTGGACACTCAGCTCAGGAGCAGGACACCAAACCTTGCTGTGGGGATGTGCAGCTGCATCACAGAACCAGGGAATTGTTAAGGACAGAAAACACCTCTGAGATCACCAAGCCCAATCCAAAGCAGCACTGCCATGTTCACTGTTACGCTTTCCTCAAGTGCCACATCCGTAATTTCTGAACACTTCCAGGAATGCTTGGGGACTGCCCTGCCCCGCCTCAGTTCCAGTGCTTCACAACCTTTTCTGTGAAGGCATTTTCCCCAGTTTTCCCGGTATCCAATCTAAATCTCCCCTGGAGCTACTTGATTCATTTTTATCTTGTCCCCTCAATATTTTAGGAATGTGAGATTCCCTGTGAGTAGCAGGGATCTAAACTGGGATTTACTGCACCACTGCTGCAATAAGTCATGCAAACTCACCATCTGCATCTTTGAATCGTCATCTTTAGTGAGCAGGTGCCCACACCTTGACTGACAAACACCACAATAGCGAGACCAGTGTTGGAAACCAGAGCAGTTTAAAGATGTTTTCTAGAACTTGAGCCAGGTCTGGCCACCTCTGCCCCGGGGGAAGGGAACTGAAGCTCCTTCCCAGGGCATTGT
>VZRN01001795.1:36970-60974 GCA_013397935.1 Dasyornis broadbenti | reverse complement strand
GTCATGGAATGATTCTCTGTGCACAGCCGGGCTGTGTGTGGGTGAGATGATTCCTGTGGCACATCCTGGCCAGAAAATAAAGCAATGCCTTGACTCTCTGACATTACAAACCTTGTGGGAGGAGTTTTGTTTTTCCTGCAGTTTCGGTGACACCAGAGGAGACCCCTGGTGCACACCAAAAAGCTGGAATATCTCACACCTGGATGTGACTAGATTGAAAGAGGAGAGAAATTATTCCCAGTGAGAAGCACTGCAGGGAGATGGAGCTTCTCGGGCACAGCTCGGAGGAGGGGTGAACCAAAGGGTTTCCAGCACTGAAGCCGCAGTGCTGGTTTCTGGTTTTGTTGGGTTTAATGAAAGTGTGTATTTTTTGAAAGACAAGTGTGATTATGAGAACACACTTGACTCAGACACTTATTTCTCCTCCTGACAGAAAAAAAAAGCTTGGAAGGACCAGAATGCACAAAAGGCTCACAATAACTGTGTTAACAAGTGACAGCTCTTCCCCAGGTTTCAATATTACTTTGCAAATGGGGCCTGTACTTACCTGCCTGATTTACAACAAAATAAATGCACATCGCATTTCCCTGCCCCTGGTGACTGAACTATCCTTGCCTGATCTCCAGAAATCGTTTGTCACATGGATTTACCTGTGGTGGCTGTGCTTTAACCCCCGGTGTCAGATGGGTTTGAAACACGGGTAGAAAATATGCTGCAGTTAATTGCTCCAACAAACAGCCACAGGCACACCGAAGGGAGCAGTGATTTCGGCTCAGAATTACCCATCCTCATTTAGCAGCATTCTGAAGAGGAAGGGAGGCAAAGCTTCAGCTCAGGATGCTGCTCAGCCTGCAGGCACTCGCAGAAGCGATCTGGGCTTTGCAGAGCTGGGGGTGCTCAGGTTCTCCTTGTACCTGTTTTGCAAATGCACTAAGAAAGGCTTCCAAAACGCTTTTTGAGTGAAGGCATTTGTACAAAAATCTGTTTGGTTTCAGTTCCTTCCAAACAGGCATGATGGATTTTCTCGTGTCTGCACAAAATCACAGCCCATGTCGTTCTCTGCAGCAGGTTAAAGCAATTTCCTTCCCTTAGTTAAAGTTTAATCAATTTTAATAATAAATGTTTAATAGCAAACATAAACCAGGAAAACAGCCCTTGCCCCGAGGAGCTGACAGTTTTACTACCAATCCAAACAGCAGAGTGAGAGCCTTGGATGGGCAAGGGCTTGGGGAGGCTCCGAGCTGGGCAGGATTTCCCACCCAGGCCCCAGGCAGTGGGAGGTAAAGCTGAGGTCACTCCCTGCACTCGGAATCCTGCAGTGCTCCTGCAGCACCGTGGGGCTGCTCCCCGCGCTGGAATTACTCAGAACATGAAACACAAGAATGAATCCAGCCTGTGCTCCCGACGAGTTTGTGTTCCAACCTCTCTGCTCCGTCCTGGGTTCCTCAGGCCCTCCCCAGCACAATCAGAACTGAGCAGGAGGAGCTGAGCTGCACACCCAGAGCTGCCCTGGCACGGACACGTCCCACAGCCTGGCTGCCCTGGCCTGGCTCTCCTGGCCTGGCTCTCCTGGCCTGGCTGCCCTGGGCCGGACACCTCCCCTGGCCTGGCTCTCNCCGACGAGTTTGTGTTCCAACCTCTCTGCTCCGTCCTGGGTTCCTCAGGCCCTCCCCAGCACAATCAGAACTGAGCAGGAGGAGCTGAGCTGCACACCCAGAGCTGCCCTGGCACGGACACGTCCCACAGCCTGGCTGCCCTGGCCTGGCTCTCCTGACCTGGCTCCCCTGGCCTGGCTCTCCTGGCCTGGTTCTCCTGGCCTGGCTCTCCTGGCCTGGTTCTCCTGACCTGGCTCCCCTGGCCTGGCTCTCCTGGCCTGGCTCCCCCATCCCGTGGGGAGCAGAGCTCTCTGCTCCCCGCTTTGCTCCTGCTGGGGCTGTCGGTGCTGCCAGGGAGGTGGGAGCTGTCTCACGGCTGCCAGGCTGCTCCTGCAGAAAGTGGGGCACACGTGTTTGCTGCCCAGCTGGTCCCTGTCAGGCACGGTGTAAAACACCAGCGCTGACCCTGCTTTTCCTCCCAGGGCTCCAGTTCGGGTCTCTCCCAGCTGCCAGCTTTTGTGAAACTTGTAGAAATCAAACACTTTTGAGACTTCTGTTCTTTCAAATGGAGGACAATTGCTGATAACCTTCTCTTATCAGGAAAAAAGCTTAAAACCATCTCCAGAAAGCTCAGAGGCTGGGTTGTCAGAAGCGTCTTGCTCCGACTGCCCTTTGAAAGAGGGGACTTGTTCTGAAGCAGAGAATGAAATCCCACATTCAGAGAAAGCCAGACAGGAATATCCAACTCAGGGTGCCCCCTCATGAATCCCAGATGACACCAGAGTTTGCCCCGAAACCCCTGAAAACAGAACCTGGCTGCATCTGACCTGCAAGTTCAAGAGACTGCACATGGTGGAAAGTTCCCCAGCTCTGCATCACTTTTTCCATTACTTAATTCCGAACCAGATCATCCATTTAATGAGGCATCCCAGGGTTTCCATGTTTCATTTTGCACTGAGATTTTGATTTTAATCAATTTCATGGAAAATAGAAATGCTTTAAGACAAAAAGTTTTCATTTTTCACATGGGAAATCTCCTCCCGGGAGACACTTGCCCATTTTCTGGTATCGTGCACAAACACCACAGAAAAACCCTTTCCCTCTTGATCTGTTTTTCCCTGGAGAGATGCAGATGAACAGAGACATCATCACAGGACTGACCTCCGAGGGGCTTTTTGTTCTACCGAAAGATAATGAGGAGAGAACGATTTTTGCAGGGTTGTGGGGGCTGACAGAGGGATCTCATTCTCATTAATGTCTTTAGGAGGCAAACTCCACTGGGGTTCCACAGAACTGGCATTGCTTTGTCAGCCTGGGGCTTGTCTCCTCCCACAGCTCATCCTGAATGCCATGGACACCCTGGCACCTCCTCGCTCCCCGGCTGTCCCTGCAATCACAGCGCCCTGCGAGGGACTGTGTTAATTCAGCTGCAATCCCCTGTCACCCCTGACAGAAGCAAACCCATTTGTTATCCACGGGGGCGTCACACACATTCCGGGAGATGCTCCAGCATCATTAACTTTGGTTTTTGGCCATTCCGAGTGATCCTGGAGCATCTGCAGAAGGGGTGGTGGCTGCAGGATCCAGGGCCAGGGTGGAGGATAAAAAATGCAGTTCAATCAACAAGGGTCAATCTCAACATCCAGCAAAGCAGCTCCTTCTCCCCGGCACGATCTCCACACCCTCGTCACGCTGCCCACGGAAACCGTTCCCATCTTTTACACAAAGATTGGTTTAGGTGGGAGCGTTGTTTGAGAAATAACCACGGCAGCAGATTTCACAAAGCCTTTTGGGAAAAGTTGCTTCTTTTCATTAAAAAACCCCAAATAAATAAAAGGAAGAATCCCCAAACATTAAATGCTTCAAATAACAAATGAATCTATCAGAATTGTGTGAGTGCTGTAATCCACCAGCAGCTCCTGAGCAGAAGAGGATACACGTTATGTTCTGTGAGATCCTGGTCTCCAACCCTAACCCCAATCCCACTGGTATATCCAGAGAAAAATGCCACCGTGATGAACAGAAACTGCAGTTCTGAGCACAATTCTGGTTCACATGTTCACAGAAACACCAAGAAATCTGGTGCCAAATGTCAGCTCCCGTCCCAGGTCCCCTTCATCGAAGCCATCCCATCGCAGATGGCTGAGAGTCCCTCCCATGTCCCAAAACGTAATTCCTCCCCATCAAGGTCAAACTGATGCCTCTCTGACGTCCTGGTTCGGCTTTCACGGGTTCCTCCCTGACTGGAGAAGTGCTGAGGAGCTCACAGCTCTGCTGACATCACTTCACCCGTGACAGAGCCACGAGCTGCTCTTCCAAAGCCCTGCAGGAGGCACTGGAAGGAATCCAAGGCTTTCCTGGGTGTCTCGGCACTCACTGCCCATTTCAGGGCCCGGGAGCAGTGGAGGGTGGTGTTGGAAGTTTGGCTAATCAAGGGTTAAGTTTCTGTTAATTCCTCCCACTGGTCGTTAACTCTCCTCTTAATTCAATTAATTCAGTCCTGCCTATGGCAACTGCAGCGAGGTTTGCTGGGCTGTCATTGAGCAACCCCACGTGAATCCTGTCCTGTCCTCTCCTCTCCTGTCCCCTCCTGCTGCTGTTCCAGAGCCCCAGCTCATCATTTCTGACTCAAACGGGAGAAATCTCCTTTCACAGAGCCCTTAAATCACCCCTCTCGCAGTAGCACAGCTGAATCATCAGAGAGCGTTTGCTGGGCTTTATTTATTCTCTTCTCCTGGCCTAAGATTAATGTCCCTCAAACCTGCGGGTGAACCAGCGGTTTTTGAATCACTGTTACGGGATTCAGCCCCTCTCATAAAGGGAAGTCCTTGCACGACTCCTCCCCTGCACGAGCGTGGGAATTCAGAGAGCCCAGAAAATACGGATGGAATGAGAAACCAAAAAATGCCCAAATAGGTTGCTTTGATTTTCTTCTTCCAGTACTGTCAAAGCCTTCAAAAAAGCAAAATTATTTTTCATAATTTTAAATTTTAACTTAATTTTAAATTATTTTAATTTCATGCCCGTCTTCATGTTACATTTACCTATCAGTCTTCATCACCATTGAAAGAGCATCACGAAGACTCAGTTTTATACAGCAGCTAAAACTTGGTCCCACTAAAATTTCTCAAATTTTTGGTCCTCCAGTGATTTGGTTTGGGGGTTTTGATTTGGGATTTTTTTCCATTTAGGCAAGGAGCACAGACTCAGCACTATTGATTTCCCTCAGGAAAAACTCCAATTCCCAAGAAACTCACACTGGGAGTGAGATCTGGACAAGCTCTGGACTGACTGAACGGGAAGCTCACAGACCTGGCATGAGACAAGAGCCTGGAATCCCCTCCTCTGCAAGGTCAGAGCGATGTGGGGAAGCACCTGAGGAGTGGCTGGAATTCAGCTCAGTCTTTTTGACTTCCGATTTTCTTTCCAAATTTCAGTCTCTGAGGAAATCACGGAGCAGAACTGGCTCCTCTGACAGGAGCAGACTGAGCAGCTCCTCCCGCACACGAAAATCCCTGCTGGCCCCGTTCCCCTGGATGGGCTCCTCTGTGGAAATGCAGATTAAAGCTCCTTTCATCCGTCTCACCCTGAGCAAATACATGAGCATTTTCCATTCCCCTTCCCTCCTTCACTTCACGCTCCTTGCCTTAACACACAGGATAAATCCTTCCTTCAATGGCACAACAGCAACAAAGATCAAAACAATTCGGCTTTTCCTCAAGTAATGGCATTGCTTGGTTGTAAATATTCATGGCTGGGTGGAAATCGGTTCTCGGTGGCCCTGAGCACGCGGGTGTCAATCTGCTGGAATGACTCTCAGTCTCTTTTACCTCCAAGGGACGATTTTGTTTTCCTGGCGCAGGTCACACACATTAATCCGTGGCAGATGGAGTCAGACATGACCACCTTGTCTGCCTCATTTTCCCTCTTAGCTTGTTGAGCTCTTGCTGCCTGAGAGGTTTCCTCACAGATTCACGCAGGTCAAGAAGTCCCAACAAGCTTCTGGAGCACCGTTCAATTGCACTCATCCCTCACTAAAGTCAAGCTATTGAAGGCATTTCATCACAACTTCTCAGCAGATGCAGGTGGCAGAACCGACTTTCACAACCTTCACATTCGGCCGCAGATCACGATTTCCTCCCTCGGGAAGATCTGAGTCGTCCCCACTCTGAGCTCTCTCATGGCTGCGATCACTTTGTACGCAAGAAAGTTTGCCATGGGTCTGTTTTCCCAAAGAGCTCTGCCTATGGAATGCTGCGGGGTCTCAACAGCCCAGCAGGCAAAACATTTTTTGTGTTTGTGAGTCCCATACAGAGCTGGTGCAGCTGTGGCAGCAGCACAATCACCTGACACCCTGCTCACGATCCCTTCTCACCTTTATTGCCCTCACCCTGAGCTCGCCAGCGCATTCAGAGCTCTGCTGCACGGCCCTGTTGGAAACCAGAGCAGTTTAAAGATGTTTTCTAGAACTTGAGCCAGGTCTGGCCACCTCTGCCCCGGGGGAAGGGAACTGAAGCTCCTTCCCAGGGCATTGTTTCTCCAGGTGAGGCCTGGTGAGCTCAGCATCCCAAGAGCCTGGCAGCAGCGCAGAGATGCCCAGAGAGATCAAAGGCATCAACAGAACATCAAGGCAACATCCGTGGCCATCTACAAACACCCAGCCCAGACACCAGCCCTGGCACAGGGGGAGACATCTGCTCCGGAAAGGACTGAGGAGAAAATTGAAGAATGAAAATGCAATGAGCACGGGAGGCGAGGAGATTGGGATCCAATGGGAAACTGAATGCTGGCGCTTGCTCAGCTTGGAACCAATGGAGACTGAGCCAGTGCCTTTCTGTGGGGTTGGGCTGGATAAAGTTTGGGGGGAAATCCTGTAAAAACTCATGGGTGTCATGGAATGATTCTCTGTGCACAGCCGGGCTGTGTGTGGGTGAGATGATTCCTGTGGCACATCCTGGCCAGAAAATCAAGCAATGCCTTGACTCTCTGACATTGCAAACCTTGTTGGAGGGGTTTTGTTTCTCCCGCAGTTTCAGTGACAGCCGCAGCACAATCACCTGACACCCTGCTCACACCCACCTGCTCACGACACCTTCCCACCTTCACTGCCCTCACCCTGAGCACGCCAGTGCACACAGAGCTCTGCTGCACGCCCAGCTGAGCCTGCCTGGCACTCCAGCCATAAATCCCTGTGACAAACGCCTTTGGGAAGGCACAGGAGGGACTCTCAGACCCTGCCCCAGGAGATGGAGACACCTCGTGTGACCTCCCCGTCCTGCCGCTCCTCGGGAGCTGCCAGGCACATTTTCTGTCAGCAGCAGCTGAGTGATGGATTTGAGGGGAGGTTTTTTTCAGGGAATCTCCACTGTCTGCTTCTAAAGCAAATAGGGATGGATTCAGGAAATGGGAAAAGACAGGGCTTGCTCAGAGAAATTGTGGCAGGCTCATTATGGAATCAGAGCTGTGAATGCCTCGATGCTCAGGGCAGCCGGAGCTGTCAGCAACTCTACATTTTAGGGCAATTTTTGTCCTTAGGTCAATCATGCCAACTTGAACTTGTGCACAGGGTTCACAGAGAGGAAGGGGATCACTTTCCCAAACCCACTTTCATTTCTCAGGAAGGCTGAGGGTGAACTGAGCACCAGAGCAGCTCAGACACAGGCAGAGCTCCTCAGGTTTGGAGCTGCGGTTTCCAGCTCTGTTGGTGACACAAACAATGGCTTCAAGGGCACCTTCAGCAAGCTTGATAACACCAAGCTGGGTGACAGGAAGGGAAGGGATCCAGAGGGACCTGGACAGGCTGGAGAGGTGGGAATGTGTGACCCTCAAAGTCCATCAAGGCCAAGTGCGAGATCCTGCAAGGCTGTTCAGACTGGAGAAGAGGAGCTCCAGGGAGACTGAGCTCCTTTAGAGCCTCTCCCAGTGCCTAGAGGGGTCCAAGAGAGATGGAGAGGGGCTTTGATAAGGGCTTGGAGGGACAGGACAAGGGGGAATGGCTTTAAACTGTAGGTTTGGACTGGATGTTAGGGAAACATCCTTCCCTGGGAGGATGGGGAGGCACTGGCACAGGGTGCCCAGAGAAGTCATGGCTGCCCCTGGATCCCTGGAAGTGTCCAAGGCCGGGATGGATGGGGCTTGAGCTCCCTGGGATAGTGGGAGGTGTCCCTGCCCATGGAATGGAGTGGGGCTGGATGATTTTCAGGTCCCTTCCAACTCAAACCATTCCAGGGTTCCACGTTTCTATGAAAAAATGAGAAAAAATGCGCCAAAAATAACAAAAGGATTATAAGACCCAGCAGGTCTGCACCTGCTTTTTGTTATAGAATCAGAACATAACTCAGCTTGGAAGGGACCTCAAGAGATTCTCACTGAACTCAGACCTGTTTTATCTTTAACCAAGGGAGAATTTCTCCTGTTCCACTTCATGACCACTGGTTTAGATTTTTACCCATTTCTGTCCGTGGGGACCATGGATGTGGTGGTCAGAACCTCTCAGGGAGGGTTTGGATTAAACCCCCAGCAGTCACACCGTGATTTTTCACAGGGCATCACTGCACTGGTCAGAGAAGCATCAAGATTCCTCAGGAGGGGACATCTGGGAGGTTGTTCATGATCTGCCAAGAAGACTCCAAGGGACGCTTGCCCAAGGGGTATGGAAGCTCTGTTGTTCTGCTTTACCTCTCCAGCTGGAAACCAGGCTGGGTTTTTTCATATATTCCTTTCTGGAATGTATAAATATATATATATATATATATATAATTATACTCCTTTCTGTCTTTCCTGGCCTTCACTTCTGGCTTTGGGCATGACCAGATTAATTCTGGTTCCTGCAGAAGGAGCACAAGTACAGCTGAAATGTTCCCGTTGAAAGGAATGAGGAGGGAGTGTCTTTACAATCAAACTGTGAGGCTGTTGGGAAGATACTGAGAGACAGAAGGAATAAGGGAAAGATTTCCATAGGAATTCCCCTGATGGACTTGCCCCAGTCCGTGTTAATGAGCTACAAGAACAGGGACACAAAGAACAAAAGGGGGGATGTAGATGGGCAGGGGCTCTGCATGAGGGGGTTTGGGGAGTCTGTGCCTCTCGAGTGCCTCAGGCAATGGGGAAAGAGAGAGGGAACTGCGGCCGGGAAATCAGGATAAAAAGAGGCTGCGTCCTCTGTCAGTTGGAGAGAGCCCATGGGAAATGGCCATGGCCTCTCCCTTCATTCATGGATGAAGTTCCAGGGCTCCTCTGTCTCCTGTTTGGGCACAAACCTCTGCTGGCTGTGGGTTCATTCTCCTGACACCGTGGTTTCACCCTCCGCCTCCTGCAGACCCAAAGCTGCACCCAGAGAGCTCAGCCAAGGCCGGCTGTCAGGGAGACCCTGTGACATGAGCTGTGTGAGTCACAGCGAGCCAGGGGCGAAGGAGGCACCGGGACCTGGCTGGAACACATTTATCAGATTCATTCTCCGTTGTTGACAACCTCGGCTTTCCACAGCTTTGGGCACTTCAGTTCTCAGTGCCTGTCTGGGAGAAAGGAGCAGAGGCCCAAGAAGCCGCGCTCAGGTATTTCCAACACTGAGGAAAGCCTCACGCAATTCCCAGGACAATTCTGATAAAGCCTGGCAGCCCTTTAACATCTCCTCCACCCTTGGAGCTCCACTGGCACCCCCTTGCTCTGCAGTTCTTCCCCATCCCAAGGGCAGATTTACGTTCTGCTCCAGCTCCAGCTGCTGCTTGGAGTGCAAATCCCTGGGCAGGTGGGGAGTGGAGGAGATGGAGGAGCTCTCCTGATCAATAACTCTGATGAACGGGAGTCACTCAGGAGTCAGGAGTGCTTCTTGCTCCGCTCCAGCGAGGGCAGCCTGAGCCCACAGCTGCTCTTACACAAATTCTTTGTCCTTCCTCTCCCAGGGCCCTCCCTGTGCCTCATCTCCCTCCTCACTCAGCCCCTCTGCTCTCCAGCTGCCTCTGACACTTTGGCTGTGCCTGCTCCTGACATTTCCCGCTTGAGTTATTCCCCATCCCAAAGCCTGAGGGAGGGAGGGAGGGCAGCATGCCTGGCTAAGAAACAGCTCAAGCTGTTGGTTTTGACTGTATAAAGTTTGGGGGAAAATCCTGTAAAAACATGTGGTTTTGGAATGTTTTCCTTGGCACATCCTGGCCAGAAAACAAAGCAATGCCTGATTCTCTAACACTTCAAATATAGTGCTGGAGGGTTTTTATTTTCTTCCCAATTTTCAGTGGCAAAACCACATCCAAACACAGCCCTTTGCAGAGGTCCTTGAGGAGAGCTTTGTGCTGCTCAGGTCTGCAGTCAGACCAGCATCCCGAAGGTGGAGCACCACTGTCCCGAATCAACAACCTGCAGCTCATTTCTGCAGCTTCCCTCCTATGGAGTTGTTTCCCCCAGTGTCTGTACTTCCAGAATTAAAGGATTTAAAGCTGGCTTTGCCATGAAGAGGCCCCACTGAAGTTCCACAGCCTTCGTTAGATTTTAACTCTATTAAACTCTATTAAACTCTATTCCAACCCAGGAATGGTTTTTCATGAGCATCCACCCCAGCTGGCATCCACCCATGAAACTTCCTGTGAAGTTTAAAGCATTATCCCATGTTTTAATAAATAAAGGAAATACAAATCCCATCAGTGCCACAGGGAGCTGCCACACCCAGAAATCCTTACGGGACAGAGCAATTTAATCCAGAAAAGCACGGGGTGGGATGAGGGTCTGTGTTTCCCAAGGGCAGGGTTTGCCAGACACATGAGCCAGGAGCAAGCCACCTCCCTTTAGACAGCCAACGGGGCACCGGCAGCAGCAAAACGATAACTCTGCGCTCCCTCTGTGCCTGTGCTCGCACCCAGACCCTCCAGAGACCTGCAGAATGGAGATATTCCAGTGCAGACTGGAAAGGCTGCACAGAGACCTGGTTTCCTACTGGAAGAACAGCCTGTGTGTGTAAAAGTTATCACTGAATTGCACATCTCATTATGGCACATCTCGTTATGGCACATCTCGTTATGGCATCTCAGATTCTGGAGCAAACTTTAGAAAAAGTAACGACTGTCCAGAAAAATTGTTAAATAGAAAGTAACGTTTTTCTGAATCAAGCACCCGCTATCCTGACTTTTTTCCCTGAAGAAAGTGAAAGTTGTGTAACAGGAGATGAGAATGGACTGGTTAGTCTGAAAAGCCAAATCTATTCACTAAACATTGGCCTGATGGGTACACGAGAAAGAACAGCAGAAAAAATATGTATAGAGAAAGCCAGATAGATTGACAGAAACTTACGTCTTAAAATAGCAAAATTCACATGAGATACGCTCCATTATGTGGACCCTGTCTGTCAGAAGAATGTGTATTGAAAATAAATGAGTTCTATCCTTCAATTGTCATGGCCACTGGCAATAAATAGACACCTGACGAGGCAGAGCAGGCACAGGGGAAGAGTTTGTGTCACCTGCAGTGATTGGATGCGTGAGGAAGCACAGCCCAACATTGCACTGAGCAAATGACCTGAGTGAGGAACATTCCCTCCCCAGACACCCAGGACAGCACCCAGAGCACCCCAGAGCCTCGGCAGAGCTGTGCTGGGCAGGGCTGGGCTGCTGGGGAGCACTTCCCAGCAAGGAGGGACGGAGGTGTCCCCTTCCCCTGCTGCTCAAATTCCCATCCCATCCCATCGCATCGCATCCCATCACATCCCATCGCATCCCATCCCATCGCATCCCATCCCATCGCATCCCATCGCATCCCATCCCATCGCATCCCATCCCATCCCATCGCATCGCATCGCATCCCATCGCATCCCATCGCATCCCATCACATCCCATCGCATCCCATCCCATCCCATCCCATCCCATTGCATCCCATCGCATCCCTCACTCCGTGTTTCCCCCATGGGCAGGACAGGTTCTCAGATGTTTTCTCCCCATTGCTCCCCACATTTTCTGGGCCGCACCAAATCCTCCTGCAAGGCTCCCCTGGCAGTGCCCAGCTGAGCCCAGGCTGGAGCAGCAGCAGCCCCAGGAAAGCTCCTTTGCTGCACACACCCACAGAGACTCCCAGAGCATCCCAGAGCCATGGCGAGGGCTGAGAAGCCTCCGCTCTGCCAGGCTCAGCAGCAGTGGGATGGGAAGACCTTGATGTGAGTGCAGCAGCAGGAGCACAGCTCCTCCAGGAAAATGCCATCTGCCAGGTCATTTCCCATCAGGACCTCCCGGGAGGAGCAATGCAGAAAACAAGGAGGGGATTTCCTCGGCTGCTGCTGTTTCCAGGCTTTCCTCCTCCAAATACTCCAACGGAATGGCTTTGCTAAAGCGTGTTCTGTCAATTTTCTCTTCTTCACTGCTTTGCCTACAGCAGAGCTCTGCATTATCCTCTCTGCTGCTCCGTGTGTGGCGATGCCAGCGCAGGATCAGCACATCCTGCCAGGACCTGGCTGCTCCCTTTGGGGCATCTCTGCAGAAAAGCAGAGGGGACTCACTCCTGGAGCAGACCTTAACATGGGAAATGTTGTCTGGGAGGCATTAGGGGAGAGAAGGAACGGGAGGTGTAGGGAAAGCACCGCTCAAATCCTGTTAATAAAGCAGAGACAGAGGATTCAAACAGGGCAGTGGAGGAGGAAGGAGGGTAAAGTCATGAAAGAAATTTGAATTTCTCCATTTGAAAGAGGTTTTCAAAGTGCCAAGAGGCTGCCATTCCTGCTCTCCATGCAGCAGCAGCACCGTGGGCTTTATCAGGGACACCCCGCACACAAAAGGCAGAGCTGGGCAGAGGCAGCACGGCCCTGGCTCCTCCAGCAGCACCTCATTGCAGAGCTCCTGCTTGGTGCAGCCTCCTGCTGCAAAGCTCCTGCCTCCCCTGCTCCCAGCTGCCGGAATCTGGGGAGCGTAGATCAAAACCTCACGGTTCTCACCCTGCTGACGTACTGCAGAGCTGCCCTGGGATTTACACCCTGCTTCCCTTCAGGAAACAAATCAGGCTTCAGAGCCGACTTCTGCAGCAGGATGGATGGGCTGTCACTGAGCCCATGTGCAGCTGCAACAGGTTGGTGGTGATTAAATGCAAAATTCATCCAGGACATGAGGTTCTGATTCAGCCTGGAGGCAGCTCACAGACCTGTACAGCATTCTCCCTGTGGAAACACCTACTCATCCTTCAAACAGACACCTTTTACTGCCTTTTATCTCCGAGAGGTAAAATCTGGGAGGAAAACAGGGTTCTTGTGTCCCTGTTGAGTACTGCTTCCTGGATTTCCATAACCTGGGGGATTACCTGGAGTGAGTGAGACTGAACCCTTGCCTCTGTGAGAGACAATGTTGTCTTCTGGCTCAGGTAGGAGCTGCTGTACAGCGTGGGCTGAAGTATTGCACTGAATCCCTCACTTTGACAAGGACAAGTACTGTCAGTCCATAATATTCTGTCTCTTTCTAGCTGGCCCTGATCTGCTTTAGCAGAGCATTTATTTGGCAGACAGGGAGTGTTTGTCTTTCTGGAAACTACAATATCCCCCATGGAAAAAAAAATGAAATAAATCACTGTTTCAGAAGCAACTACTTCAAAAACTCAACAGCCAGGGGTGACACCTCGCTGGGTCCCGGGGGGATGCCAAGAGCTCCTGTCTTCTCAGAGAACAGGACCTGCTTTTTTCAGTCCTTTCTCAAGCCCTGTAAGTGTTTTGAAAGTACTGGCTGCTCCCTGGCTTTGAGGGTTTTGCTTTTGGCTGGTTCTTACTTCGTTACTGGCAGCTTCACAGGCAGAGCACCTCCTGCTCCCCAGCCTCTGCCACAGTCAAGGGAGCTCTGTCCATCCTCCTGGGATCTGACCACACTCCCCAACTCTTCTGTCCCCTGCACTTTTGCATCTGTTTCTCCCTTTTTACCCCGTTCCCTAGACTTGCTCACCCACAGCTTTTCTTCAGCAAGCTCCTCTCCCTGGGACTGGGTTGAGGCCTCCCTACGACTGGGATGACCCAACCCCTGCTCAGACCCACCCAGGGAGCAGAAACCAGGGAATGGTTTAGCCTGGAAATCCAGTTTGAAACGGGCACAGCACCAGAGTTATGCACAGGCAATAAACGAGGCACAAAAGTCCATGTTCCTGCTCAGAGGTTTGAGAGCACAGTCCCGGGGGTGGCAATGACTTCAGAGCTGGACTCAGTTGGGCGCATTTGCTGGGAGATCCAAAAGCAGCAGAGACAGAAAATATTCCCTTCTCCCAAACCCAGACAAAGCTCCTGCTGATGAACCCGGCCATCCCAAACCCTGCCCAGGAGCTGCTCCCCGTGGTGAGCAGAACAAGCAGCAGCACTTGCACAAAACCTGAAACCTGTGACACCCAGGATCCCGGAGCCAAGGCACTGCCAGCACGGGCTGGGAGCACGGTGGGGCTCAGCCCAGACCCAGCACCCCCAGCTGGGCCGGGATGGGGCTCAGCCCCTCTGCAGCCCCAGCAGCACACGGGGGTTTCACTTCACCCAGAGAACTTCCTCGGTATTTTTATTTGACGCTGACACAGTTAGCACCACAGCACCCAGGCCAGCCTGCGCTGCCAGCCAGAAGCTGGGAACAGGGCAGCAGCTCCAGTACCCGGCTCACTCCACCTCACCCCCTCTCGGAGCAGACCAGGATCGGAGCTCAACCTCCTTGCTTTTCCTCTCCTCCTTCTCGCCCCTTTCCTCTAACACAGCAATGGAAGGACACAGTACCAGGCAGGGACCCGGCTGCTGCCCACACTCCGCAGCAAACCAGGATTTTTGAGCCGTGAATGCAAGGAACGAGCAGAAAAATCTCCCCTTCCACAATTCCAGCGAAGCTGCAAACACCTGGAGGAGCACAGCTGGACACGCTAGGACCAGCCCCGAGCACCTGCCCTTCCTGCTGGCTCTGTGCAGCCCTCCCTGCTTCCTCCAGCAGCCTGACACCCACTGGCCACGGCACGAGACCCCCCAGGCCCCCCTTGCTGCTCAGCAGGACCAGCTGACCCCGAGCAGCCACCTGGGAGCCACGGGCCTTCTGCAGGATGAAGGCTGCACCTGCTGCAAGCCCCTTGCAGCACAAAACCCGCGTCAGGACTCCGACAAACAAACTTCAGCTCAACAGGCTTCCTCCTGCTCCTCCTCTGCCACGCCACTGCCTGGCAGCCACTGCCTCATCACACCAGGCCCACACGGCTCGGCCAGCGACCTCCAGGGCTGTCCTGGCCCTGCAACACCACGGTCCACATGCCCAGAGAAGAGAAAAGCAGAGAGACTGCTGATACTCACAGTTTTGAAGTCCTTGTGGCTGCACTCCTGGCCTCTGAACTTGCAGTACAGCATCATATCCTTCAGGTCGTGCCCAACCCGCGCCAAGAACTCCTGCATGCTGAAAACTTTGGGTTTATACTGCTTAAAGTTGGCCTTTTCCTGGAGGATGGCCAGGACAGCGGGGTCAGCCAGGTGAGGGTTGGGGATCTGTAGGTTGACGTCCAGCAGAGCCAGGAGCTCCCCGGCGTGGTACAGGTCGTTGGTGGTGAGGCGGGAGAAGCGGAACTCGTTGAGGTTACAGATGGTGACAGCGGGGAACACCAGGCTGTTTGCCACCACCTCGTCCACTTTGGTCACGTGCTGGTAGGAGAAGTAAAAAGCCACCCTGTCCGAGCTCTCCACCAGGAGCAGCCCCAGCGAGCCCACAAAGGCCAAGGTCCAGAGCAGGCGCCGGATGGTCACCGGCCCGTAGACGAAGACGTGACGGATCCCGTGGAGCGTGGTGGTGTTGGCAAAAATCTGGATGCTGGAAGGCTGCAGGCTGCCCATGCTGCCCTCACTGGTGCTGTCCTTCAGATCCATAGTTCAGTTAAATCCTGGTCCTGCTTTTTGGATGGGTCTGGAGCCAGAGCTGGGATCTGGATCTCTCCCCTCTCCTCTCCAAAGTAATTAAACCCTTCTAGGGGCTGACGAGGGAAGCAGAGTGAGACCAGCTGCTGCGAGTTTATCCCACGAGCTCAGCAGTAGCTTCGTCGGGGTAAATATTTATAAAAAATCCATTCAAACTCTCGCTCTTGATTTCCTCGGCGCGATAAGGAGGGCTGGTTTTATTTAGGGAGACACCAAGGTGATGTGCAAGAGCTGTGGGTGGGCAGCGAAAGCTGAGCCAATGGCGATAAAGTCCTCCCCCTGCACACACACTCAGGCACACACGGCTGAGGGGAGCTGAGATGGAGCGAGCGAGCCTAAAACAAGTGGCGGCAGCTCGCAGGCTGTTCAGCAGCGCGGAAAGCCCCGGCTGCTGCTTCCCGGATGTCTGCAGCCCGACCGGGAGATGCTCCCCGAGCTCCAGGCATGCGACGGCAGGGTTTAGGCATCTCTCCTCTTCCCCACCGCTCCGTCTGGGGCAGCAAATGCCACCCTGAAAACCCAGCCTGAGCTGCCGGTGTTATGGGCAAGGGAAAGGCGGGCAGCTCATCCAGCGGGGGAAAGAGGAGAGGAAAAGGGGGAGGGAAAAGGAAAGGCTGAAAAAAATTGAAAGGAAAGGCTGAAAAATGAAAGGAAAGGCAGAAAAAATGAAAGGAAAGGCTGAAAAATGAAAGAAAAGGGGGGCATAGCCCCTCAGCTCCATGCACACACACACGCAGATGAGAAATGAAGCTGCTTCTCCCTCACACAGCGGCTCTGAGCGAAACCCAGGCAGGGCGAGACTCAGAGCGGCAGCAGAGGGGCTGCAGCATCGCTCAGCTCTCGTCTCTGCTCTGTCTGTCTCAGAGCTTCCCTTCCCTGCTGGACTCTCCAGCAAAAGCGCTGGGAGCCGCAGGTCACACACGGATCCGAGCCCCAGGGCAGGGCAGGGAGCGGGGGTTGCGATCCGAGACCCCCAGCTCCAGCCCGGGCGGAGCCTGGACGAGGCTGTGCCTGGGGGGCTGTGCCCAGCAGCTCCCGAGCCCCCCCGGCCCAGCCCCCCGAGGCTCGGAGGGCTCGGAACCAGCAGGATCTCCAGATGTGCCGCTGGAAGGCAGCTGTGATGGATGTGTTTGGGGAAGGCGCTCCCAGATGTGCGTTCAGCCGGGAGGAAGGGAAGGAGGAGGGGGTGGAGGGAGGCAAACTGGGAACGGTTCCTGCCCAGGAGATGCTGCAGATCCTGTGACGCTGCCTCAGCATCCCTGGTGCCTCTGCAGGAGTGGGAATGAGGAGGATCCACAGCAGAGGTGTGAGGTGCTGGCTCTGAGCAGGGCCGGAGTCAGCCCCCTCCATATCAGCCCCATGAACAGCGGGGTTTTGTTTGCTTTTTCTCAGATCTAGAACGAAACCCCCGGGTTTGTGTCTCTGTACAGCGCTCAGTGCCGCAGCAGCTGAGGGTCCCAGCACACGGCAGCAGCCCCGAGGTGACTCCCAGCTGGGATGAGGCGGGAGCAGCAGGAGCAGCGCCTGTCACGGTCTGCAGGGCCATGCCTCATGACCCGAGTGCGGTTTCCATGACAGCAGACCCTTTGCACCGTTTGGCCCCTCACCTTTCAGGTGCTTGTGTTCACTGATGAACCCCAAGCCTCCTGCCCCAGGCCAGAGCCACCCTGTCCTGCCCCTGGTGATTCTCACCCAGAGCTAAGATCATTCCAGCTTTGCTCTCTCCAAAGCCACATTTGGCCTTGGCAGCCAAGGCAAGCCCAGCAGGGATGTTCCTGTGGGAATGTCCCTCAGGCTGAGCTGCTCGTCCCAGCCCTGCTGCAATGCTCCCCTCTCCATTTTACACCAAGGAATCTGAGGCAAACAGAGGACAAAGCACTTGGGAGCCCTGGCCTGGGTTTCCCAGGAGGACTTTTCAGCTTGCCAGGTTGCTGCCCTGAAGCTCAACCCTCCTCCCGCAGCCAAAGGCTCCACCACCGTGTTCTCATGGGTGGCTGGGATGCAGAGGGAGCAGAAGCTGCCTCCAGACTCTGGTTTCCTCTTGTACAAATCCACATCAGCCCTGAAATGCGAAATATGGTCCCTCCTCCTGCATCTCTGCCGGTGAGTGAAGCCAGGCTCTCAGCACAGTCCAGTCTCAACACAGAGCTGTGTTCCTTCTGCATCACACAGAAATTCAGCCAGGGTGAGGTGCACAAACCTCCTGCACCTTGTGCTGCCCTTTCCAGGAGGGTGGAGCAGGCAGAGCTGAGCACACCCACACAAGCTGTGGCTCAGAGTGGCCACAGCAGCCTCGCTCCTGGCTCCAGACCCCTCTGCCCATCTCCCCTCGTGCTCACCAGCCCTGCATGCTCAGGGCAAGACCCTTCCCCTCTAAAGATTCCTTAGCAGGAATGGACTCCCTTTCCTTCCCATTCCCAGCCCATCTGCAAATCCCCTCCCTCCCCAGGGCTGCCCTGGCCGGCCCGGGGTGTGTCAATGCTTTCGTTTGTTCCCTGTTAATGCTCTCATTTGTTTCCCATGCGTGCTGCCTTTGCAATCCCGTTTGTGTAATTCACACCATAAACCATCTGCTGCCTTTTACTGCTGAACTGTGCAGGGAGCTCTGGCTGCAGCCTGGAAGGATCAGCCCCGTGCCCAGCAGGGCTGCCTGGCACCGGCTCGGGCTCGGGCTCGGGCTCGGGCTCCGGCTCCAGCTCCAGCTCCAGCTCCAGCTCCCGCTCCAGCTCCGGCTTTGCTCCGCTGCTCGCGGGAATGGGTACAAACCAGAGGGACAAACCACAGAATCGTGGAATGGCCTGGGTGGGAAGGGATCATCTCATCCCACCCCCTGCCATGGGCAGGGACAGCTCCCACTGTCCCAGGCTGCTCCCAGCCCAGTCCGGCCTGGCCCTGGACACTGCCAGGGATCCAGGGGCAGCCCCAGCTGCTCTGGGCACTGTCACACTCCAGTGGCTCAGGCTGTGCCCAGGAGCTGCCAGCAGCCACAGTGTCCTGGGAGCCGAGGAGAGCAGTGCCTGGGGATGTCCCCACACCAGCGAGGCTGGGGGACGTGGGATGCAAGGGCTGGTCAGGGCTGATGGCCCCTGTGGCCGCCCCGTCTGAGGGGACACACCAGGCGAGCACAAGGCAGCCTGGCTGGTCCCCTGGAGGTGGCAGAGCCCAGCTGAGGCCACCTGCACTTGGGAGCACACCGGAGCTGCAGAGCACCCCTGGCAGGGGCAGGAGCTGCTGTGGGAGCTCCCAGCCCAGCCTCAGCCCCTGCATGCTCCTCGCAGAACGCGCTGCTTCAAATCTGCTCCAGCACATGAGCCAGGCCGGGCCAGAAGACACACCCCAGAGGAAAATGCCCTTTTCCCCCTCTGCAGAGATGGAGGGAGGTGGAGAGGGCCAGAGTCAAACCACGACACTGAGGGACACGGGAGCAGAGCCCTCTCTCCTCTGCACAGCCTGTGCCTGCCCTCTTGTGTCTCCAGCACTGCAGTGCTCGGGATCCCACCCCAAATCCCGGGACACAGCTCTGCTCGAGGGAGAGAAGGGATGGAGAAGGGTGCTGGCCTGGATGGGCCCCTCTGCTTCCACAGCCGCACCTGAGCTCTCTGGGAAGCACAGCCCAGCTCCAGGGTTTGCCATGGGAAGGGCAGGACTGACCTGACACAGCAACGGATGTTTTACAGAGAAAAGGAGCTGCTTTGGTCCCCCATGAGGCTCAGCACATGGTCCCCACTGCCCTGGGCCAGAGCCCTCTCCTTAGTCCTGGAAATGGCTGTGTTTGCTGCCAGTTTGTTGTTTTGATGTTTCCCCCTGGGCTTGAAGAGGAAAAGGAGTAAAAAATAAAACCAAAAAACCCAAAAAGCACAAAAAGCAGTGGTGGCTGCAGTCCAGGGAAGATGTTTGTCTGAAAAATCACAGAATCATTTCCATTGGAAAAGTCCTCTGAGGCCATTGAGTATAACTGAGTTAACCCAGCATGGCCAAGGCCAGCACTGACCATGTCCCCAGGTGCCACCTCTGCCACATCCCCAGGGCTGTTAAACCTCCCAGGGATGGGGACTCCACCCTGCCCTGGGCAGCTGAGCCAGGGCTGGACAGTCCTGTCCATGGGGAAATTCTGCACAATCTCCAATCCAAACCTCCCCTGGCCCAGCCTGAGGCCGTTCCCTCTCCTCCTGTCCCTGTTCCCTGGGATCAGATCCCAAATCCCCCCCGGCTGCCCCCTCCTGTCAGGAGCTGTGCAGAGCCACAAGGTCCCCCCTGATCTCCCTTTGCTCCAGGCTCAGCTCCTTCCCAGCTCCCTCAGGAGTCTCCAGCCCCTTCCCAGTTCCCTCAGCCGCTCCAGACCCTTCCCTGGCCCAGCTGCAGATCATTCTGTGGTCACACTGGGCACCAGGGAAGTGTCCCATCAATTCCCACCAGGATTCCAGTTTCACACGATGCTGCTTTTGCCGTGGGCTTTGAAGGAAAAAAGAACAAGAGGCCCTTGGAAGGGAGGTCAGGGAGCACTGGGCCAACAACAAAGACTCCTGGAGGAAGGCCCTTGGTTAAGATAATCGTGCTCTGTAACTCTCCTCCATCTCTCAGGCTTTCCTCAATCTTTTTGGACTCTCTTGTCAGTAAAAGTTTTACTGCCAGTGTCTCCAAAGGGGAGCCCCAGAGCTCCCCTGAGCAGAGAGGGCTCAGCTCCTCAAAGGAGTCCCCCTTTCTAAACAGGGGCATAATGTGGAATGTTGATGTTTCCCCTGAAATTAAATCTGATCACTTCCAAAGTAGCTTTGGCTCAGCTAAACAGCTTTTTAATATATAGAGAAAATTGAAATTTTTATTAGATTTCAGGGCATTTAATATTGTGCTTGGATTTATAATGGGGTATAAAATGAAAGCAATGAAAGCAATTAAAGAGAAAAAGAAGTGTCCTTGAAAGAAAAGCAAAAATATTCAAATGGCTGCATTTTGGGAAATGCCTTCTGCAGGAAGGTCACATAATCCAGACTGGTTTGGGATGGAAGGGACCTTAAAATCATCCAGTGGGACACCTCCCACCATCCCAGGCTGTTCCAAGCTCCGTCCAGCCTGGCCTTGGGCACTGCCAGGGATCCAGGGGCAGCCACAGCTGCTCTGGGCACAAAAGCTCTTGGAGAATAAAAAAATTCAATGCTCTATTTCCATGCCCATTTCCCCTCCAAAGAAAGGCAGTGATGAAAACATCATTGGCAGAGAGCTGAACCAGCATTTTCCAGTGGAAGAACGATTTTGGGGGGAAGAGTTCTCCCCCAGCAGCAGCGAGGCTGCTCCAGGTGCCTCCCTCCTCCTCCTCCTCCTGCTGCAGGAATATCAATGCACATGAATAGCCCAGTGGAGGCTCTGGGCCCAGCAAGGGAATATTGGATTTTCCAAGGTGTTTCTCAGCATCAGAGGCTGCCCTGCTCCCTCGGACATTTCCAGCTACTCAACATCATCATCATCAATATCAATATCAGATGTCTCCGGGGCTCTCAGGGGTGACTCCTGTGGATCTGCTCAGCTCCAAGGGCAGCTGGGCAATCCCAGGGGCTCCAGCTCCATCCTGCAGTGCCTGTCCTTCACTGAGCAAGCCACGGTGTCTCTCCATCCTGTACACAATAAAAGCAGTGCTGCTCCCGTCCTGTGTCTTGATTATTAAGATTTGGGGATGAAAAAATTCACTACAAATTTATATTTTCCTTTGGCGCCTCTCTATTTAAATAGCCCTTGAAATCCTACTTGCTCTCCATTAAGTTTTACACGGTTTTATTTTCAGTTATATGTGTTAGTGCTGCCTGATACTCTTGTTCCTCAGAAAGTCTGTAAAAACATTTTGAATTACTCATGAATATTTCAAGTTTAGGGCCCATTCCAGGCCCTTGTTTCTGGATAACACCAGACATTTGTTCTTGTCAGCACATGAAACAAGCCAGGAAAATTCACCAAAATAATTTTTTCGTTCTTTTGCTCAAAAAACATCTTCATTAGCTTTCTTTTCTTTTTAAGTTCTCCTTCAGTGCCAGTGCAGCTCTTAACTGAATTTCTCCAAAGGAGGCAGTTTTCATGGGATTACAATTCTCAGAATAATTAGAGAAAGAATCCCACAAATTAAGAAGTCATCCTTCCACTGCCATGGCAACCCTGATTGTCCTTCCTCAAGTGGCTGAACAGGGAAAACGAGAAAAAATAATCTCAGAGCTGATTGCAACCCTGGTGCCACAGGAGCAGAGCTGGGAGGTGACACCGGGCAGACCTTGGGGGTCCCTGGGGAGCTCTCTGTGCCAAAGATCCAAAGGTGCTGGAAGTGTCCAAAGGAGGGACACGGGGATGGGGAGGGGTCTGGAGGGGCCACACTCAGAGCAGCTGAGGGCCCTGGGAATGTTCAGCTGGAGCAGAGGAGGCTGAGGGCAGAGCTCAGCAGGGGCTGCAGCTCCTCCCCAGGGCAGCTCCGATCTCTGCTCCCTGGGACAGGGACAGGAGCCAGGGAAGGGCTGGAGCTGGGCCAGGGGGATTTGGGATGGAGCTCAGGGAAAGGTTCTTCCCCCAGAGGCTGCTGGGCACTGCCCAGGCTCCCCAGGGAATGGTCCCGGCCCCGAGGCTGCCAGAGCTCCAGGAGCGTTTGGACAGCGCTGCCAGGGATGGCCAGGGTGGGATTGTTGGGGGGTCTGGGCAGGGCCAATGGGTAAAAAACTTTCATTCACATTTGTATTGAGAGCAAATCCCAGCTCCCATGGTCCCAGGTCGCTCCCAGCCCTGTCCAGCCTGGCCTTGAGCACTGCCAGGGATCCAGGGGCAGCCACAGCTGCTCTGGGCACCTGTGCCAGCCCCTCCCCACCCTCTCAGGGAACAATTCCTTCCCAAGATCCCATCTATCCCTGGGGAAGCCATTCCCTGTGTCCTGTGCCTCCATGCCTTGGCCCCAGTCCCTCTCCAGCTCTCCTGGAGCTGCTTTAGGCCCTGCCAGGGGCTCTGAGCTCTCCCTGGATCCTTCTCCTCTCCAGGTGAGCATCCCCAGCTCTCCCAGCCTGGTTCCAGAGGGGCTCCAGCCCTGGAGCAGCTCCATGGCCGCCTCTGGAAGCTGCTCCAGCGGTTCCGTGTCGTTGCTGTGCTGGCGACGCCAGGGCTGGAGGCAGCTCTGGGACCTCCCAGATGCAGAAATGTGAAATGAGGTGACTGCAAGGACTCTGCTGCGGGGACAGGTTGATGCACTGGAGATGTCCTGTGGCATCGTTAGAACTTCATGGAAGTCAGTCACAGGTGAGGGCTGAGGTTTGCTGGGGGCCACACGAGGTACTTTTGGCTGTAATTTGTAATTTAATATGTAATATGTGATTTAATATGTAATATGTAATTTAATATGTGATGTGTAATTTTATATGTAATATGTGATTGAATTTGTGCTCCCCAGAGTGCTGGATGGGCCTGATCCTTTCCGTCCTGGAGAGCGTTGGGTGAGTTCGTTCATGTTATTCCATGGGCTGAGAAGCAGCAGGGACAGGAACTCGAGCAGATCGTGGCGTTTACTCTCAGCAGGATCCTGTCCTCTCGGAGGAGCTGCTCCTGCACTGAGAGAGCAAAGCTCATCCCAAACCCTCATCCTTTCTGAGGGGGAGGAGCACAGGGAATTTCTGTGTTCCTCTAGGGCAGGACTGAAGCCAGTGCAGCAGGAACTGCCCTGAGCTGCTCCTGGCAGAGCTGAGCTCAGGCATTTTGCTCCATGGAGCTGCCCCGGCTGAACAGGCCCCTTCAGCCTGCGTGAGATGGGACTGAAGACGGTCCTGCCCCTGCCCCTCGCTCATCCCCTGTTCTCTGAGCGGGGACCTGAGGTGATGGGTGAGAGAAGAGGCCCAGAAAAGCTCAAGAATAATTTTGCCTGCTTTCAGAGGGGAAAAAAATTGCAAATTGAGCTCAATAGAACTTTTTTCCAAGTTCATTTCTGTCTATGAATATTTCCCTGGAAGGGTGGGGAGGCCCTGGCACAGATTCCCAGAGAAGCTGTGGCTTCCCCTGGATCCCTGGCAGTGTCCAAGGCCAGGCTGGACAGGGCTTGGAGCAGCCTGGGATGGTGGGAGCTGTCCCTGTGTTGCCTTTTGAGCCTCGAAATGAAACTCGAATTAATTTTAGTACAGGGGGTCGTGGAAAAGTGGATTTTTATTGGAGCTCCAGGGACAGTTATGGAAGAATATCCACAAAAGCTCAGCCCCACGGGGGTGAACAGAGTTTTGTAAGTTTTAGGAAATTAGCATAATTGGACCAATTAGGAGGACAAGTGGTGATGCAATTGTCCTCAGGTCAAGCCCCTTCTCTGGAGCCCCGCACCCTTGGTATTGGCTGTACTTGCTGATAAAAATGTGCATCAGAGGTGTTGTTCTCAGCCTTGGTTCCCAGGGAGAGCCAAGACAGGAGAGGGGCCTTGTGTCCCCCAGGGCTTGGAGCTTTGGAATGTGTTTGGTCTTCCCAGCTGGGAAAAGGGTGGGGAAAAGCACTGGGAAGGCTACAAAGACAGAGGAGAGGAGAGGAGAGGAGAGGAGAGGAGAGGAGA
>VZRN01001795.1:24273-36770 GCA_013397935.1 Dasyornis broadbenti | reverse complement strand
AGGGAAGGGAAGGGAAGGGAAGGGAAGGGAAGGGAAGGGAAGGGAAGGGGCAAAAATCATCCTGCATCACCTGCCCGTGGCAGCGGTGGCACTGGGTGAGCTTTAAGGTCCCTTCCACCCAAGCCAGCCTGTGCCTCTCGGATGGAATGAAATCCATCCCCAGCCCTCTCCCCGGTGCCTTTGCTGGCTCCTCTCTACAGAAGGGCAGAAAGTTCATTCCAGAAGGTGGAGGAAGGTCCCGTTTTCCCATCAGACAGGAAAAAGCTGAGTCCTCTCTGTGGGTGAGAGCTTGGCTGGGGGAGGCTGTGCCCGGGCTGGTGGGGGTGGCAGTGACTCAGGGCTCTCCCTTGGCAGAGAGCAGTGAAGATGAATTATCCGAGCAGTGGAAATGCATTTTCAGGTCACTCAGGGCTTGTTGGGGTGAAACTCGTCACTATCTGGGCAGGAAAAGGCTGCCTGGAAAATGAAATTAAAAGAACCTAAACCTTGTGTAATACCAACAAAAAATCCAAACAAAACCAAAACTTGGGAATCTTTTTGAGTGTCTTGAAACAGAGAATCAATAATACCAGCCTAAACATAACAGAGGATTAATGTCCCCATCCCACTCTGAGCTGGGTGGGGGAGAGTTCCTTTTCCTCACAGGAACTGTCTGGGGCTGTGGTTGGCATTTGTGCTGGAGATAATCCGGGGATGTTTTGCTTTTTCTGGGCAGGGCTGGCAGGGAGTTGAGGCCTTTTCTGCTCCTCATCCCACCAGAGTGGAGGCTGGGGGCAGGCACAGGCAGCATCCCAGCGGATCCCAGGGATATCCCAGAGCATGGGAAGAAGAAGGAAGAGAGGGGACATTCTGGGTGATGGCTTTTGTCTTCACCATGCCAGAGGTGAGGCCCTGTTTCTCTGGGAAGGCTGAGCACCTGCCTGAGATGGGAAGTGGGGTATGGATTCTTTGGTTGGCCTTGCTTGCACACACAGCTCTTGCCTTCCCTGTTGAAATATTCACCTCAGCCACAAGTTTTCTCACTTCTACCCACCTGGTTCTCCTCCCCATCGCACCAGGATCTGTGGGGTTGAGTTGCCTGGGGTTAAACCAGGATTCCCACCACCTTCCCTGCAGTTCTTCCAGCCGTGCCCCAGCAAGGGGGACGTTTCTGGGCTGGAATTTTGGGCTGGGTGTGGGATTTTGGGATACAAACCTCCACCCCTAAGAAATCCATCGCTGAGTTTACAGCTGAAGGAGATCTGGGCAGCTGCTGGTCTGAGTTAGAGCAGAGCTGCCCTCCAGGAGGAGCATCTCCACGTCTTTTCCCTCCGCAGCCCTGTTGTGCAAACAGGCAGGTTCAGGAAAATCCAGGTGCTTTATGAGCATCGCTGAGAGCCCTTGCAGCCTCCCTCAGGGACAGAAGGGGCCAAGTCCCCGTTCCATTTTGCACAGACACCAGGGCTGGCTTCGTAGGCAGACTGATTTAGGGTTTTAATAACAGCCAGCAAGGAGCAGAGCCCTGTCTTCGCCTTCTCGGTTATTCCTGTTTAAATACAGCACCAAATCAGGTTTTAATGCAAGAACAAAGCAAGCGCTGCCTGTTTGCCTGCTCTAGCTGTGTCTGGCTGTGTTTCTGGCCAGGCAGGGAGCGCTGGAGGTTTGCTGATAGCTGAAAATGAGCTGGGACTCAGATCCCAGGTGCTGCTCGGGGGCAGGTGGGGAACTGCAGAAGCAAATTCTCAGCTGGCAGAAAATTGGCCATTGCTCACCTGCACTTGGAAGCCAGGGGTGACAGCAGTTACCGCCAGAGCTGCAGCTCCTGCTGCTGAAAATGGATGAGCATTTCAAGGCTCTTGACGCTCACAAAGGCCAGGAAAGGCCTCACTGACCCAGTGCTGAGAGGACAATCAGGAAGGAGTTGTTCCCTGGGAGGGTGGGGAGGGGCTGGGATGGAATTGCCAGAGCAGCTGTGGCTGCCCCTGGATCCCTGGCAGTGTCCAAGGCCAGGCTGGAGCAGCCTGGGGCAGTGGGAGCTGTCCCTGCCCATGGCACTGGATGAGGCTGCGTGGGCTTTCATGTCCCTTTCAACCCAAAGCAGTGTGGGTTCTGTGAGCAGAGCAAAGCCCAGCAAGAGGGCAGGAACCCCAGAGCAGCCACTGGAGCCGAGCTGGAGGGAGCAGCAGAGGTGGTGGAGCTGAAGCATCTGCTGATAGAATCTTCCTGAATGCATCCACCAGAAACAGCTGCCTGAAACCATCTCCCAAAGGCATCTCCTGAAAGCCTCTCCTGAAAGCATCTTCCGAAAGCACCTCCTGAAGGCCTCTCCCAAAAGCATCGTTCTGAAAGCATCTCCTGAAACCATCTCCTGAAAGCCTCTGCTGAAAACGTCCTCCTGAAAGCATCTTCCTGAAAGCCTTTCCCGTGGTGGCATCACTCCAACCTTTCAGCCCCGTGCCCCTGCAATTAACCTTGGCCTGTAATTATCATCTCTGCTGTGGGTCAACCCCATCCCCAGGGCTCCGGCCAGGAAGGAGCTGTAAATACAAGAAAAGCAAATTTGCAAGTGGTAAAAGCCCTTAAAGAGAAAATTGTGATTTGCTTGAGTGAACCTTGCCAAAATCTGCTTTGTTTCCTCCTCTCGGGGAATTTGCTGAGAGCTGCAGGATGGATGCAGGGCTGGCTCTTGGAAATCAAAAGCAGCCACAGCAATGCAACCCAGCCCCGGAGCCCAGCAACGCAACCCAGCCCTGCCAGAGCTCAGTGACATTTCCTCCTCATTCCCAGCTCTCAGGGGCTGGGATATGGGATGGCCCTGGGCCCTGGGGGTGTCACCTCCAGCCTGGCTCTGTTTTTTTGGCTGACTGCCACAGGAAGCTGTTCAGCGCTGCTGGACTCAGGTATTCAGGAAGGTGAAGCATTTCTGTGTCCCATTCTCTGCCCAGGAATTACCAAACCCGTCTGGATCAAGCAGGAGGATTTGCTGTCAGGATGAGCTGTCTGGTGGTGCATTTCTGTTTACCCTCTTGCATTGAGTCATGAAATAATTTGGCTTGGAAGAGACCTTAGAGCTCATCCAGTTCCACTCCCTGCCATGGGCAGGGGACACATTCCACTGGACCAGGCTGTTCCAAGCCCCTTTGAATCCAGCCTGGAATGTTTCCAGGCTCTGGAAACATCCTCTGGTTTCTCCCTCTCCCCAGTTTCCGACCAGTTTGAGGGGAATGGACACGGCCCCGCTTCAAAGCAAAGCCAGAAACTCTGCAGAGCTCTTTGCTGATGATTCTCATCCCCTCTGTTAAAGCACTGCCCTCCTGCAGAGCCCATGTGGAAAAATCCCTGATGGGGAATTCACTGGGATTCCGGAGGTGCAAATCCTTTGGGCTGTCCTGGTTTTGTCACTGTTTGTTGCAGGATTGATTTTCATTGCACAAACCCCAGGGCAGGTGGGCACAGGGAGCCTGTCCCTGCAGGCAGCAGGGGATGCTCGAGCTGCTCATCTGTCACTGAAAATCGGGAAGAAAATAAAAACCCTCCAGCACCATATTTGAAGTGATAGAGAATCAGGCATTCCTTTATTTTCTGGCCAGGATGTATCAAGGAAAATATTCCAAAACCACATTTTTACAGGATTTCCCCCCAAACTTTATCCAGCCCAACCCCACAGAAAGGCACTGGCTCAGTCTCCATTGGTTCCAAGCTGAGCAAGCGCCAGCATTCAGTTTCCCATTGGATCCCAATCTCCTCGCCTCCCATGCTCATTGCATTTTCATTCTTCAATTTTCTCCTCAGTCCTTTCCGGAGCAGATGTCTCCCCCTGTGCCAGGGCTGGTGTCTGGGCTGGGTGTTTGTAGATGGCCACGGATGTTGCCTTGATGTTCTGTTGATGCCTTTGATCTCTCTGGGCATCTCTGCGCTGCTGCCAGGCTCTTGGGATGCTGAGCTCACCAGGCCTCACCTGGAGAAACAATGCCCTGGGAAGGAGCTTCAGTTCCCTTCCCCCGGGGCACAGGTGGCCAGACCTGGCTCAAGTTCTAGAAAACATCTTTAAACTGCTCCAGTTTCTGCCCACCCTGTGCTCTCCACACTTGCTCCTGTTACTCTGAGACCAAACGTCAGCTCATGGAATTGCAGAATAACTCTGTGTAAGAGTGCATTTCCTCCGGAATAGAAATGCCTTGCTTGGGGGAAGGTTAATTTGGTGTCAGAGGGTAAACCACAAGGAGACTTTGCTGTGGTTCAAGAGCATCCAAACTGAGTTAATCCAAGCCCATTTATTTTGCAGAAAGATGTATCTGGGACTGTTGGGTAGCAAAGCCAATGCCAGCAGAATGATTCAAGTCTTTGGACTCTGATCAACACAACCACCTTTTTAGCAAATGGGGGTTTATTCATCTCTTGAATGTTTGAAAAGGTTTAAAAAGAGGCATTGAGTCCTTCTCGACAGCCCCAAAGCTTTATGAGGATTTACTGAGTACGGCTCAAAAGAAAATGGGTAGAAAGATTGGAAAAGTGAAGATTCTTCGTCTTGACACTTGCAAAATAAAGTGTCTTGATCTCTCGTTGCAGTGCTTTCAGCTCAGAAACTGCCACGGTGCAATATCGGGAAAACCAGACAAAACCAGAATTTTAAGGCCTTTTAAATTAGACAGAAACATTTGGGGTTTTGTTGAATGCAACTTCCTGCTTCACCTACAATTACTCCTGTTTTGAAGGTGGGTAATAGTTTTATCCATATTCATTTGCTTCACCTTTTAATACAAAACTGTGCCTGTCAAGCAAAAGCAAAGCAAACCAGTAAACCTGAGCTCAGATTGTAAATAAATGAATATTTTAGCGTTCTCATCTGATTATTTTGCAGTGCATGTTTAGCAGGGGGAAACATGACTTAGTTTCCTTTGCAGACAGAGGGTTGCAGTCGGTTAATTCAGTCCCTGCAAGAGATTTGAAGTCGCTCACATTCACTCCCCTCTCGTGCCAGTTCCTCGCAGGCTCTGAGAACAGATGACTTCTAATTAAACCTGGCAGAAACCAATATATTTTCACTGAAGCCACGGAAAGACAATGTATTTTTCATGAAATCAGCTCTGCCTGGAATAATGTCATTTTATTTCCACTGCTTCAAACTTGGCTTGGCTGGGAGCGAGCGGTGGGGATGGAGAGTGCTCGGGTGGCTGAGGACCCCCACTACCAACAGCTGGATCTCTCTGCCCGTGGTTCACTCCCACAAAACCAGTCAGGCCGTTGGACCTGATGATCTTAAAGGTTATTTTGTTGTCTTTTCAGCTGCTAAAAAATATGAGGCAGACACAGCAGGAAAGGGGAAAAGGGGATTTAGCTCGGTTTTAATGGGATCCTGAGTGCACAGCTCGTCAAAGGTGGAAACGTCGAGAGCACACGAGCGCCCGAGCACCCCCCAGATAACGCGGATACAATTTTTATGGACGTCACAAATGAGCACATCTGCCTAAAATCCCCCAATAAGAAACTTAACAGATGAAGTAATTGTCCCCCTATTCTAATTAACCCCCATAAATGAGATCACAGCCCAGGTTACAAAATCTGTCCCAGAGAGAGAGAGAGAGACTCCATCCAAGGCTGGAGCTGCCAGATCTGAGACAGTGCAGAGCTCTGGGCCTCCTGCTGTGGATGTTTGGTTTTCCTGCTTTGCAAAACCCCCAAACTGAGCTCAGTATCAGACTGCGAGAATTACAGGCGTGTGGGACTGAAGTACAAGGAGTATGCGTGAAGGGTACAAGGAAAGGGCTTAAAATATATAAAAGGGTTTAAAAAGGGTCTGAAAAAGGGGTATAAAAGAAAAGACAAAAAATCATCAGGCATCAGTTTCCAACTGAAATGATTCTATGGATCTGGGATTCTGTGCTCAGGTTGTGACCATGAGCAGGATGCTCTGGCTAGGGGACAAACAGGGCACAGGTCACGGCTTCACCTCGCGCCTTGCCAGGCAATTGTCCACAAAGTCTGGAATTTGGGGACTCTCTGTCCTCATCGTTGGGAAAATCAGACTCCGTCTGAAACCAGTGTTAGAGGAGTCCCTCAAGGGAAACGAAAACGTGAAGGTTCTTAACCTAGAGGTGAGTAACAGGCACATTGTTCCCTCTCTCTCTGATTCTGGGGAAAGGCCAGCACTCTGGAAGGAAAAGCAGATCCCCCAACCCAGCCTCTGGCCCTTGCAGGTACTGGATCTGCAGTTCTACTGCAAAAATCATGGCATGATCCAGACAAACTCTGAGGCACTTCTCAGGTGTGGAAAAGGCAAGGAACCTCTCCATTTGCACCTTGCACTTTCTATACCTGGCCCAGCAGCGGGGCTTTGGGAGCAGGAGTCAGGGGTGGCCCAGGAGCAGAGACCTCCTGCACACCAGGCCTGTGCTGCATCCCTTGGGAGCACACGGAAAATGAGCCGGACTGAGCAGCATGGAGAGGCTGGAAGGGTAACCAGGCAGGGAAGCATCAGAGGAGAAGGATGTCCATGTGAAGGCTCTGCTCAGTGCACCCCTCTCCAGCTCCCTTGGGAAACATCCACAGCCTTGACTCCCTTGTGAGGTCCAAACCTCCCAGGAGGGGAGGATTTTCCTTTTCCCTTGCTCTTGCTCACGGCTGTCCATGGTTTAGTGTTGCGGAGCAGAAAGGCCTTGCAAAGTGAGGGCCTTGCTGCCCTTGTGAAATCCTCGCTCACTTCTGCTCCTTGGGCTCACCAGAGAGCATTCTGGGAATGGCTCAGCTGAACCAGAGGTGAAAAACAAGTGACAGAGCTGGAAACAATTGTTAGAAGCAAGAAGTGCTCCCAGCGTGGGGCTGGTGCTTGGTTACACCTGATGCGAGTTCCTGTCGTGGTTTGTGGGGGTTGGTTCAACACCTTTGTTGTGCCTCACGAGGTTGGGAACTCAGAACAAACTCACAGCTGAAGAACCCAGGATTTTTGCAATAAAGGGTCTTTGCTTATCACCGTCTTGTGGAGTCCATGCCATCAACCACTGCAGTTTAAAGTAGATATAAGGAAGAAATTCTTCCCTGTAAGGGTGGTGAGACACTGGAACAGGTTTATCAGAGAAATTGTGGCTGCCCCTGGATCCCTGGAAGTGCCCAAGGCCAGGCTGGCTGGGGCTTGGAGCAGCCTGGGGCAGTGGGAGGTGTCCCTGCCCATGGCAGGGGTGGCACTGGATGGACTTTAAGGTCCCTTCCCACTCAAACAAATCAGGGATTCTGTAATTTTATCCTGCCTGCCTAGACAGGGACTGACTCAGCTTCTAAATCCCAGCAAAGGTCTCTCCTTTAAACGCAGCCAGAGCGGTCGTTTCGCAAATTCCCTCCTTCTGAAGATAACGAGCCCATGGCCTGGCTGTGGAAATCGCGCCCACTTTCACAACTGTTTGCGGTGGTTCAGAAAAACAAACACCTCAGAGCGGCGGCTGATTTATCAAGCACCAATTATTCCACCAGCTCCACCAATCGATTGCAATCGCGGGATAAAATCCAAGGGGAAACGGTGAAGTTCCAGTGCACTGCACTAGGTGGTGGTGCCTGCAAAGGAAAACGTCCAGAGTGGTTCTGTCCAGGATCCTCGGCACTGGGCACCCCAAATTTACGGGGAGGTGAGGAAGAGAGGCACGTTCCCCCACGGGAACAGGATTTGCCCCTTTCTGGTCCTGTACCACTCCAGACAAATCTCTCAGCAGTATTCAGAAACCATCTCTGCATGTAAGGAGAGGGCAAAAGGAACCTTGTAAGAAAATTATCCTCACCCAAAGTAACGAACAACCAAAAAAACCATCCCTGAGTGAAAGTGTGCACCTCCCAGAAGTAAAAACCCTCAGGGCTCCAGGGACGTCCCAGCAGCCTGAACTCCATTATATAAATAAGGAAGATGCAGTGCAGGGTAAGAGGGAATTTTTCCCCAAATTACCTCCCTGGCGATGAAATCAGCAACTCCCCTGTCCCAGGAGTTGCAGATGATGACAAAGCTGCAGGTGGAAATACTCATTTGCCTTTAGCTGGTGGCACTCTCTGGGCAGTGCTGGTTTTCCCCAGTGCCAAGCACAGAAGGCTCGGGCGCATCCGTCCGTGCCCTGCTGCAGCCGTGAGCCGTGCCCAGCGTGACCCCTCTGAGCTCCTCTCACCGGCCCTGACTCACAAAGGCACAGAGAGGCCGCACTCCAGCAGCACAGCCGAGCTTTTGGAGTTGGGAGTTAATGAAAGGAGAAATTCTCTTGTAAGCTCTGAGCTCTGCCCTGGAGTCCCTGTCCAACAGCAGAGATTGCTGCCCTTGGCCTAAAGCCCTGGCCGAGCGCTGTGGGCTGAGGGAGGAACAGGAGCTATTTCAGTAATAACCAATTCCCAAGGAATATCCCTCCCTGTGTCAACATTAATAATTCACCTGGAGAGCAACATTTCACTGTCAGGTTTGCCACGTGTTTCCCTACAAAGGAATGTCACCCCCATCCCCTGATGTTACTGTCCTTTTCTTCTCATGAAGGCCACAACCCAGTTAAAAAGTTTCTACTTCTTAACTCTGTGTCATCAGCTGTAGCCCTGGAACCTCTGGTGGGGTGGAAATTAAGGGAAAATCTGCAAACACAGAGCTTTTCTTCGCAAGCTGCTCATTTAACTCTGTTTCACTTGGCCAACGGTGCTGCCCCACAGCAGTGGGGCAGAGACGGGAGTGGGGTGGTGAGGGCTTCACACCCCCATCAATGGATTTGGGTGCACATCCTCACCCTCCAGGCCAAGCTGGACACAGCTTGGAGCAGCCTGGGATAGTGGGAGGTGTCCCTGCCCATGGCAAGGGGTGGCACAGGATGGGCTTTATGTCCCTTCCAACCCAAACCATCCTGGGATCCTGGGATTCAGGGGTTTAACCAGCTGACTTCTCTTCTTCTCTTCTCTTCTCTTCTCTTCTCTTCTCTTCTCTTCTCTTCTCTTCTCTTCTCTTCTCTTCTCTTCTCTTCTCTTCTCTTCTCTTCTCTTCTCTTCTCTTCTCTTCTCTTCTCTTCTCTTCTCTTCTCTTCTCTTCTCTTCTCTTCTCTTCTCTTCTCTTCNCATTCACCTCTCTGGGAAGCCTATTACACTATTTGATCACCCTCTGGATAAAGAAATGCTTCCTAATGCCAAGCCTGAACCTCTGCTGGAGCAACTCTGAACCATTCCTGTGTATTCTGTCAAAACAGATCCGCACCATCCTCCTCTCCTCTCCTCTCCTCTCCTCTCCTCTCCTCTCCTCGTCCCCTTGAGTCTCCTCTCCTCTTCACACAAAGGACCCACAACCAATTGCTGGGCTGCAGCAATTTGGAATAAATGGAGGAACAGGCTCATGTCTGCTTTCGGGCAGAGCAGCACGCAGTTTTATCCGGAATGCCCGTATGGGAAATCAGGGGCAATTCCCATTGTCACATCAGAGCAGAAGGATCTGATGGTGTGGGAGTCTCAAATCCCTGCTCTGGCTTTTCACCATGAATTGAAAATGCATTTATGGAATTTTGAAATTCCTGGCATTTGCCTCAGAAATATCACACCGGTTTCTTTAATAATGTCTAAAGGTTTGGGTAAATAAGAAAAAAAAAAAAAAGTGAAACATTCAGTGCTCTTCAACATCTGAGTATATTAAAAATCCCTTCAGTACATCCTACAAAATGTATCAAAACCACCAGCGTTGATAAAACAGTGTAAGATGTAAATGGAACGAGGAGACCAAGGATTTTCGTTCTGTGGGAGTGAGTCTACACCCTTTTTTAAAACATTTTTCCTGTGCTTTGGCCGCCAAGCCTGTGTGTTACTATAAACCATTCCTAACAGATTTGCACTTGCAATTGGGGGCCACTCTGGGTAATTTTGCATCTACTGAGGACACGGAACAGGATTTGGTATTTGCGAAAACTCAGCTGGGCAAAGCATGGGGAGTAAAGTCATATCTTTTATTACCCCAGCTGGCATAGTTGGAATGAAAAATAACACTTGGGAACAACAACACAACTGTCACTTGAGAAAAGACATTGCTCTCTTGCTCAGTTTTATATGATTGAGACTGTAAGTTCATTAAGTTCACATCTTTCCTCCCTCTGCAAGAGTCTGTTTTTCATACTCAACTCCTACTCAAGGCTACTTCATTGTGACTCCTCGTCTGCTGGAAATTAAACAAGAGAGTTGCTCAAAAAAGGAATTATTTTTCACGCCAAAAATAGTTCTACTGTATCAAAATCAACCTGCTCAAGTTTCTTCCCATCGTGAGGGTTTCTAGACCAATCCATAGCATTTGCAGACTGGAGCTGTAGGAAAAATACAACTGTCCTCACAGGAAAGGCTTTGGTGTTCCTTCCTGGGCACACGGAGGGAGGTGGCCCCTTGGTCTTGGTGTTTCCCATCGCAGTGAAAGAAAGCGTAGTGCCGAAAACCTCCTTTCCCACCAATTCTGATGGAAATGTTCAAGATCCGGGCAGCAACCATTCATGTGCTGCTTGAAGGAAGCAGGGCCCAGCAGTTGGAATCTGGGATTAATCCTGCTTGGGCTGATTCCCAAGGGGTTCTCAACAGGTCCAGCCCCTCAATCCCACCAGTCCCAGGCAGCTTGAACTTGGCACTGGTGGGGATGCACCTTCAACTCCAGTGTCCAGTTTTGGACTCCTCACAACGAGAAAGACCTGGAAGGGCTGGAGCATGTCCAGGGAAGGGAACAGAGCTGGGAAGGGTCTGGAGAACTCCTGAGGGAGCTGGGATGGGGCTGGGGAACTCCTGAGGGAGCTGGGAAGGAGCTGAGCCTGGAGCAAAGGGGGATCAGGGGGACCTTGTGGCTCTGCACAGCTCCTGACAGGAGGGGGCAGCCGGGGGGGATTTGGGATCTGATCCCAGGGCACAGGGACAGGAGGAGAGGGAACGGCCTCAGGCTGGGCCAGGGGAGGCTCAGGGTGGGTATTATGGAAAATTTCTTTGTGGAAAGAATTGCCAAGCCCTGGAAAAGGAGTGGAGTCCCCATCCCTGGAGGTACTCAAAAAGCAAGTGGACAGGGCATTTTGGGATGTGGTTTATTCGATCAAAGGCTGGAGCTGATGATCCTGGAGGTCTTTTCCAACCTTAATGATTCCATTCTGTTCTGTCCTTGTGTTCCACTGCTGGGTCTGCCTGGAGCCGTGCTGGAAGGAGTGAGAGGCCGTGCCCCGGGGGAGAGCTGTGCTGGTGAGGCCTTGAGTCTAAAATGTGGGGAGTGCACTCCAGCTCCTTCCCCGAGCGATCAAAGCCTCATTCCCTGCTCGGATGGCTTGGCATTTGTTTTTCCCCATTGACTTTAATTCCTGGAGGGAGGATCCTGTACGGCCTCACAGCCAGAGCAGGTTGTTCGTGTGGCTGGAAAGAGCCAGTAACATTTACAGTCCTGAAGAAGGGAGGTGTCAAAAGCTTTTCCATTTTCCAGCTCTATCTGTCAGTGCATTTATCCCTCTGAACGCCCTTCACCTGCGCCACAACATTTCTGGCCTCTCCATGCCCGGCTGCATGTGCTGTGGCACCAGGCACGATCTCTGCTCCAAGCACAGCTCCGCAGGGATGCGATCCCCAGCGCCACAGGGCCAACCCCACACAGCTCCAGCCTGGCAGCACGTGGAGCTCTGCACCCTCGTCAGTGCCCCCGAGCAGGATGAAGTTACCTTGTTGTCAGTAGGAATCAGGGCTACCCAGCAGATAACCCCCGGCCATGAAATCAGCTCTGGGATCAGAGATTTGTTGGGCCTCAGGAAATGAATCCCGGCAGTGTGTGAACAGAGGGACCAGGGATGACAGGGAGGTTTGAATTGTCACCAGTACATGGCTTTTCCCTCCATCAAAAGATCTGCACCTTTTCTTCTCTGCAGCAAAGCCCTCAAGCCATTTTCCTCTGAATTTCCTTTTTTTCCTCCCTGCTTCAGGTGCAGGTGGATAGTCAAAAGTCCGGAATTTTTCACAAATGAAGAACCTGCATAGAAGTGCAGAAATTCAAGTGCTGCTGAGTGCTGTGTTCTCTCATTACTTTTCAATGTTTTCAACTTCTGCTTTATACAAATCCCCAGATTGGAAACGATTGTGAACCAAAATGGTGATTATTATTTTGCTAATATCAAAGCAAACAGTAGATACTCTCAGATTTTCTTTTTTTTCTAAGTTTTATCATAAATACGATCTTTACCACAAGTAGCTGTAAATCCACAGAGGTGGCATTTGGGGAAAAGGCTTTCATTAACAAATTCCCAGCTCGCTGTGACTCCAGATCTGGAAACAACATCACATCGTGTCTCCAACTGCCCATTCCACCCTGCTAAAGAAAACACAGAGCGCCGTCTGCCCCATTTCCTGCATTAATCCAGCAGCTTTTCCAATCTGTTGTGGTTCAGCCTGAGCTCCCCTGGCATCACATTTAACACCAGTTGATCACGCAAAGCTCAGACCTCCATAAGGAGAAGCATGGGCCAGCCCAAGGCATGAATCCCTTATTTTATTTCTTCACAGTGCAATCTCCAGCTTTTTTGTTCCCCCCC
>VZRN01001795.1:0-17412 GCA_013397935.1 Dasyornis broadbenti | reverse complement strand
GGGGGTAAGGGATGGAAAAATACTCAGCAGACGAGAAACTTTTCACACAATTTTTCCTGCCTGCAGCTTCTATATATAGGTTTAATTAGAACATTAAAGGCACCTCAGGATTATGCTGTGAGATTTGTTTCCTTAGCCCTGTAGCTAATGCCCTGCAGTTTCTGTGCCGTGACTTCGTTAAATCTCCCAGCAAAAATCTACCTATGGAAATTGCAGAATTGCCATCCTGGGTGGGAGCACGCCGTGAGCTCAGGGAAGTCAGAGGCTCTGCTTTAAGTGCTCTCTAATTACCTCCAGCCCAGGTTACAGAGGAAGTGATTTGGCACGTGTGAATTGAGTTCTTGTGAGAGAGTCCCTGGAAATGATTCTGTGCCTGGGAAAGTTCTGGGAAGTTTTGACTCTTCCTTCCCACAACCCTCAGTGACTGAGAGAGGTCAACTCTTTCTCACCCATCTGGAAAAGGACTGAGCCATTTCTAACAGGGATGGCGAATTAACCAAATTCCTTCTGGCTGCCAGGGAAGTTTGGTTTGTTCCTCTGAATCCCAGAATCACTGAATCATAGAATCATGGAATGGCTGGGGTTGGAAGGGGCCTTAAACCCACCCAGTGCCACCCCAGCCATGGCAGGGACAGCTCCACTGCCCCAGGCTGCTCCCAGCCCTGTCCAGCCTGGCCTTGGGCACTGCCAGGGATCCAGGGGCAGCCACAGCTGCTCTGGGCGCCTGTGCCAGGGCCTCCCCACCCTCCCAGGGAAGGATTCCTTCCCAAGATCCCATCTAACCCTGTCTTATGGTCCTGGGAAGCCTTTTCCCCCTATCCTGCCTCCTGCAAGGGAGGGATTTCCTCCATCCCTTGTCCCCAGGCTCTCTCCATCTTTTTTGCAGGCTTTCTTCAGACACTGGAAGGTCACAACTGGGTCCTCCCTGGTCTCTTCTCCAGCTGAACAATCCCAACTCTCCCAGCCTTTCCTCCCAGCAGAGGAGGAAATCCCATCCCTCTGCTCTCCTTGGTGCCTCCTCTGGACTCTCCCCAGCAGCTCCATGTGCTGGGCTGGGACGCCCAGGCTGGAGCAGCAGAGCAGGGATGCAGGGGAGATGCAGGAGCCGAAAGGGCCCTACATTAATGCCACACATCCAACCCCACGCTGCATTTCCCACACACTCCATGGGATTCCATGGAATTAGCCACATGGAATAATTCACATGGAAGAAGCCATTTCTTTCTCTCAGCTCCCTCTCTGTTCCTGCCATCTTGTACTTTTTCCTCACTTGAGCAGAGGTGAAATGGCATTTCCTGGTCTTGCAATGAGCACAAAAGAATCATTTCCATTTTGACAACACAGAGATCTCTGAGTCAATCAAATCCTGTTAAAATACTCTGACATTTCCAAAGTTTCTGGGTTTTTTTTTCAGTCCCTCAGAATTTCCCCTTATTGTGCTTGTAGAAATGAGGCATGTTGAGCTTGACTGTGAAGGAAAGAGAAATGCTCAAGTGAATCCTCAGTCAGAGGTTCGGATCCCACAGGAAAGTCCATGAGCACCTCACAGACAGGAAAGACCCCACCAAGAGATGATCCCCTGGCCCTGCCACATCCACCTCGGCACACCCTCAGTCCCCACAGGACGGCAGCCGACACTGCAGTATTTTGGGGCAGTAAAAAATCAGATTTCAGGCTCTGTCTTCTCCCCCCACCATCGCTTTCTTTTGTAGCAGACATTGGATCAATGTCACACGCAAGCTGTTAACCAGGGCGTCCAAAACACCTCTGATATTCACGCATCCAATCCATTGATTTATCCAGGTGCTGCCCAAGGAGCAATCCCTCAACAACAAACCTGTCCCGAGTTGTGCTGCCGAGCCCCGGCACCCAGCTCATCCCTGTCCTTGCTCTGCTCCTCGTGCTGCATCCCACCCCTGTCATTCTGCTGGGATGAAGAGAAGCCTTCAAGATCTGAACTATCTCAAAAACTCTCTGTAGTATCTGTCAACCAGAACTTAGAGGTATCAAGCAGCTTTTCTGTGCCCAAAGATTAAAAAAAACCCGCAAGAATCAGCCTGCAAGTGAAGCCTGGACTGAAACTCAGGCATCTGAAATAGGTTTATAAATACATTCAACCCTTTTCAAACGGTTAATTAATGTACAGGAAACACACTCTGCTCATTGTGAGCAGCCAGAGCTGTGGAGCAGATCCATCTGAGGAATTATCTCCACAGACCACTCGAGTGGCTCAGACACAGAAACATCTCTCTCACCGAGCAGCTTTCAGACAGCCACTGATATTTTGTGTTTTAGTAGCACAGCTGCTAATCTTTATTCATTTGTTTATTTTCCCAAGAAATTATATTTTTATTTATTTATATTACGAAGCAAACCAATTAATTTTTAACCCACCCATTATTAGCTTTCAGCAGTTAATCCTCAGATTGAAAACTTGCTTCCAGAGTTATACGAGGGAGGAATTATGAAACACACACAAATGAGAAAATCAGATAGTCCATGAGTTAGCTGGGCTTGAAACAAACGGTGCCCTTCCTGAATTGAAGAATTGCTACGGAAAATACAGCGAAGGTATGAAAATACAAATTAAACAAAAAGTTAAAAGGCAGCTGAAAGCTTTCCCTGTTGAGAGGGGGCTTTGCAGAGCACTTTCCACTGTCTGTCACTGTGACAGCTTCAAGAATCAACAGGAGAAGAGAGAAAATAACATGTCAAGGTATTTTTGGAGGCTGGTGAAGCTTACAGGGAAATGCCTTTGCAGGCAAAGAACAAATATTTATTGCCCTTGCGTTATTCCTTCTGCCCACTCCAAGACACAAAGGGCTCCTGATCAGATCTCAATAAACAAGAGCTCACCTGAACCCTCTGATCTTTCACCCAGGTTTAGATCAGTGCTGGAAGTCACCATGAGCAGAAAAATAATTAGTTGTTCTTGTTGCTGTTAACTGGGGAGAAGTTAATGGAAAATACCAGTTTTAGAGCTGAGGGGGAAATGTAGTTGGGACTGGGCTTTGTGACAGTCTGAGGTTTCCAGCCTGGGGTATTGAATGCCAAGGACCCACGTGCTGGTCCAGCCTGAGAAACTGCTCCAAACCAAGACATGGAGGGAAGCCGGGCCAATCCGGTCCTGAACTTGCAAACCTAAAAATTTGTTCTCACATTACAGTGGAATAAAGCAAAATCCAGTGGCCAAATTGGACTTTGTGTGTATGTGAGTCCACAGGAAGGATGTGAAATTGGAGGCCCCCAGGAGCTGGCAGGAAAGGAAGATCTCTCTGGGCTCATGTCACCCTTGGAAGGGGTGGGCTGGCTTGATCTCACACTGGAGGCCCATGGATCCCTCTGTTCATAACCCAGCCCTGCCCAGCTGCTCCCGTGGGATTCACAACCAGTCCCACCAGCAGATCCATCACGAACTGGCACAAAAGCAGGCAGTGCTCTCAGGAGCAGGAGCTGCATTTGCTCGTGTCACAAATTCATCCCTGGCAGGGCTGGGTCATCCTCGTCCTGGCTGCCGGGGGACGTTGGTCACTTGTTTCTCCCATGAGATGTTTTTCCTCTGGAATCCCGCTGGAGAGGCTCATGGCAGGTTCAGTGTCTGTAGACGGCACAAGGGGTGTCAGCTCATGGAAGCAAGGGATGGTTTGGGCTGGATGGGCGCCTCCAGACCATCCTGTCCCACCCCTGCCACGGGGCTGGTGTCAGCCCCAGCTGCAGGCAGGCAGGGAATGGAACAGGAGGAGAGGGGCAGCTCAGCAGCCACAGGGCTTCTCGTGGTGGCCAAACTGGAGGTGTCTCCCTCCATGCTGGGTCCAACAGGAGCTCCTCAGCCTCTGGCTGTGTCTCTAGCAGGGTGCAGTGTTCCCACTGATCCCACTGATCCTGTTTTCCAGCCCCAGGGATCTCATGGACAGCTGGTAGCCCCTCAGACAGCAACAGCCACGTGTGTTCGGGCAGCTGAGCTCAATGTGCCAATTTTAGGCAGCCTCTGCTGAAGCCATGAGGCACCAAGGAAGAATTCCTGACTCAAAGTTATCGGAGGCTTTGCTGAAATGCTTCCATTTCCTGCCAGGGAATTCTCCATCAGCACCTTCCCAAGGCCAGGCTGGACAGGGCTTGGAGCAGCCTGGGACAGTGGGAGGTGTCCCTGCCATGGCTGGGGTGGCACTGGATGATCTTTAAGGCCCCTTCCAACCTAAAGCATTGTGTGAGTTTATGATTCAGTCCCAAAATGTGGGGAATCACCCTGCAGCCCTGGCTCCAGACCTGTGCCCTCGCTTTCCAGTGATGCCCCAGCCCCGGGTGAAGCCACAGAGGGAGGTGATGGCAGCTGGGACAGTTCCCTTTTTGGATTGTGCTCCGTGACTCCCGAGCTGCCGAACTCCGTGGTTGTCATGCGAGGAACATCAGTGGCTGGTGGGCGGCTGTCTGGAGCGGAGTGGAAGCTGTTTGTGGAATGTGGAATGAGGGCTCTGTGTGCGTGCAGCTCGCCCGCAGATTGGCTGGGCTTGGCACCTCGAGGAGATGCAACCGCCTCCTTGCCTCATTTTGGTTTGCTCCAGCCCCTTCCCCCACCACACCGGGAAATCAGGATTCATCCTTCCCCTCTCCACCCTCTCCATCAATCTGAGGCGACTGATTCAAGTCACAATATTTTAGAAATTCTAATCGGCTCCGGGTGTCTTATCAAGTAGTTTCTTGATTTTCTAAGATGGGATAAGTAAAGATTTCAAACTAAATTTCAAGTGCAAATCATAACGCACCTGCCCTGCTTCAATCCACACTGGATTCCCAGCGCCATCCCCAGCTGGATTGGGATGGGACCATGGGGAGCCATGGAACGAAGCCACAGGGATTTGGGTTCAGCACCTGCTCCCAGTGCCGCCTGTGCCCCCTCCGAGCAGCAGCACTAACACAGCCATGGCACAGGGGCCCTGCAGCCTCAGGGCTCCCAGGGTTCCCAAGGAGCATTTTGCTTCCCGTGACCGTGGCCGCAGGGAGCTGAAAGGATGGAGAAAGGAAAGGCATTTTCCTTCAAAGCTGGAGATCAGTCCTAACTAGCAGAGGTGGATGGGACACTTGAGTCATCCTGCTCCTAAACTTCACAATGCAGGTTTTTCTGGGGCAAAATTTCATTTTATTTTGGAGCTGGTTCGTTTCTGGGTGTGTACGTGTGTTTATTGGGAAAGGACAAGGTACCTGCCCTGCTCCTCTCGTTGGAGCCTGGGGAATGCTCAGCACCCACACCCCATGGACCTGAACCCATGCTTGGTGCTGCTTCCCCCAGTCCCATCCCACTCCACAAGTCCTTCACCCCTCCTTCCGTGGGCTGGGGTTCTGTGCTGGCTCAGAGGGAGGGTGGTGAGGGCAAGGAGGGGAGGACACAGGGATGAGGAGTTCGAACGGTGAGGAGGGGAGACAAAGCAGTGCAAGGGCTGAGTTTGTTCTGTCTCCTGGAAGATTCTGTTGTGATGACCATGAAGACCCTGTCAATAGAAAGAAAAGAGAAATCTTTTTTTTCAAGTGAATCAGCTGAAAATCCATCACAGCGCAGGAGCCCCAGCTCCCACTGGCCCAGCTCCGCTGGCCCTCAGCAAAGCACTTCCAGCAGGAGACCCTGAGGTGGCCAGGAGCATCAGGAGTGGGGCTGTGCTCACCCCCTCAACCCCTGCAGTCAGCAGTGGAGGCAGCGGGAACCTCTGAGGTGTCTGCAGAAACCCAGGTTCCCATTCCAAACTCCTTTTCTGGTGAAAGGTGTTTCAGGGATGAGGCAAGTCTCACTGTCCAGGGCACAGGAATTTCTTTGGCAGCCTCAGGTATGAGGAAGGCTCAGTTCTTCCACCCCTCATGTCCTCGCTAGGGAAGGACAGAGAGCGGCTGCTGGGTGCCTGAGATGTGCAATGTCCCCAGCACAAATGAGGGAATAGTGGCAGAGTTAGTCTAGGACTTCTATTTCCTTCTTCCTTTTCATTTAGCTTTTCCTGGAGGCTCCAGTTTCTCACACTGTGTGCTATAAATGATTGTTTGGGGCTTTCATGTGGGCTCTGTAATTGTGTCATTTCCAGAACAAGAGTCAGAGGTTGCCTTTGCTTTTTCTTTCAAAGTCTTTTAAGAAATATCTTCCTCTCTCACAAAAACACCGGTCATTTTTCCCCCTGAGAACATTAACTGGGTTATTTCCAGACTCATCCTTTCATGAGGTTTCATTCTGCTGTACATCTCCGAGAAACAGACGCTGGCAGTCTTGAAAAGATCTCCAATAATATTTATATTTTACATTAGTGAAGGAGCAGAAAAACATGCTTGTATGGCATGAGAGAAATAAACTACTTTTTGGTCCATTAGTAACTAAGGAGGTTGTTAGGCAACTTCAGATGGGAACAAAACTGTATTTATATAATTTCAAGTCGATAATTTGACATCATTTTTATTCTTGAGTCTTCAAAAATATGGTCAGAGAATTGTCCAGCACATTGAGATTAAATGCTAATGAGTGGCAAATCCGTCCTGTGGGGAGCTGCAGAAGCTGATGGAGCTTTGTGCAGGGAAGACAAGCAGGATATCCCAGACCACACTCACTGAACAGGTGCCAGGCAAGGGCAAAATAACGGGAAAGCTGATCTCGGGATTTAGCAAACTGGGAACTGAGGCTGGGAATGTTGTGCCATTCATTGGCTGAGGCTGGCTCTGGTCAAGAGGATTTTCAGACTCGATTTAGGGTTGGTAGATTTTGATTTCTCAAAGACTTTTGGCTTAGCACCACTTAAAAGACCAGCACTGAGCCAAAAATGGCTTTGTGTGCCCAGCTGGAGTGAAAAAAGACATCAGCTGTCCTGAAAGCCAGGCTGATGAAGGAGATGAACGAAGAGCTTCCCTTTGGGAGGGATGTTTCTGGTGGAGAGCTGCAGAACCATAACCAGGCCACGGAACCATGGAATCCCGGAGCGGGTTGGGTTGGGAGGGACCTGAAAGACCATTTTATTGCAGCCCCTTCCCATGGACACCTTCCACTGGGAGATGTCTCCCTGCTGATTCTGTACCGCTGTTGAAGCAGATGGAAAATCGCGCGAAACCCAGTCATGGGCAAAGCCCGGTCATTTAGGGAAGAGCAAAGAAGAGAAGACAGGCCAGTGATTACAAGTGTCCCGTTCAACAATCCTGTTCTAATCCATCTCTTTATGCCTTCAGTTCTCCCAAACCAGTTAAGAGCAAGCCAGGCTCACCCATGGGGGAAATGTGACAGCTCAGGAAATGAGCCCACACTGAGCACCAAACACCAGCACTGCTGCAAGGGCTGGAGGCAGCAGAACCAGAAATGCCCTGCTGAGGAATATGTGCTGCCCCGGCCCTGCCTACATGGGCAGCTCAGGTGCTGCCAGCATCTGGGGTCTTGAAGATGAAGAATCAGAGGGGGCTGAAAGCAGAGACCGGGTGTGATTGGAGAGCTGCAGAAAAATGCCACACGTGGGAGACTTACAGAGCTCAGCCTGGTTTGCTGCTCAAAAAGGCAAAAAAAAAAAAAAATTAAAAATATAAAGAAGGCAGCTTGAGAGGTGATTTGATCACAGTGAATGAGTGTCTCCCTGCAGAGAAAATACCAGGTACTCGAGCGCTCCCGGATGCAGAGACTGGAACAGCGGTGAGGATCTGAACCAGGGCAGCTTTGCATTGGAAATGAGGCACAAGGTTTTCTCTGCAACGAGCGTGACTAATCCATGCAACACGGAGCAGCGATCCTTCTGCTGTGTGCAGAGCCAAGCTGGGTGCTGCTCAGCACAGAGCCCGTGTCCAGCAGCAGGGATCAGCCTCAGGAGCTCAGGGATGGCAAAACTGAGCAGTGACTTTGCGGTCCTGTCTGTGGGTTCCCGCGGGACTGCACCCTCCAGGTGAGCAGCAGTCACACATTGATCCATGAACCTGTGTGCAACAGTCCAGGAACTGGGTGTCAGTGTTTCACCTACCCCAAAAACTCAAAACAAAGCCCAGCTCCTGCCTTTAGCTCCCTCCTGCCAGGAGCATGGGGTGGTTCCCAGGTTTCCCCTCCATAACACAGACTCCAGGTTAACTCCTGCTGCTGCTGCCATCCCAGGGAGCCTCCACCAGGCGGGAGTGACTCAGCCCGAGTGGGAGCAGGCACTGAGCAAGAGGCTCTGCGGGATGATTCACAGGGGGTGTCTGCAGGGCCCAAGGCAGTGAAGGAATTTGCCTTCCCCAGCCCTGGGGGCTGCAGCTCAGGCACAGCTTCACCTTTCCCACCCTTAATGAAAAGTAAAACCAGCCGGGTCTGAGGCACTTGGACACTGAAGCCCTTCCTGGACAGGGCAGCCTGCAATGCTGCTTTAGCTCATTCCAGCTGTGGGTTTGGCTGCTCTCCAGGGTGTTTCCCCTCACCCTTCTGAAGCAGCATCTCCGATGAGGGAGAAATTCCTGCAGTCTCTGCCCGGGCAGGCTGCCAGACAGCAGCAGCTTCCTGCTGTTCCGAGGAAAACCTCACTCTGCTCCAGCAGCCCTTCCCTGGCACTGCCTGCTGCGCACCCAGGACCCCCCAGCAGCCTCTCCTCATCCTAAGGACTCTCATCGCAGTTAAAAAAAGCTGCATTCTGCCTCTGATGAAAGCCAGTTCATCAGATACATGCTGGAAACAGCAAAAAACTCCACAAAGGAGATGATATCCCCCCTTCCGGAGTGCCGTGTGTTTAAATGAAGTCTTGCCGACTAATTAAAAACCCTTCATCCATCTCATAAACATCCTGGAATCGCTTTTCTCGCTGACTGAATTATTTAAGAGTCATTCTCTCAGGATTCAAAATAATTGTTTTGGTGTTGCATTACTGCAAGTTCAGCGTGGTGAAAACCCTTTGGCCTCCGAGGAACCTCCTTTGAATCATAAACAAACACAAAGATGTTGTTGCTCTGCATTCAGGCAACTTCTTCCAGTGGAACCTGCCCCTGCTCCTGGGAAACACTGAGGCAGAGCCTTTAGGGACACCTTCCCTGCACTTGGGCTAGAAGTGCAGGGAATGAAATGACAGAAGGGAGAAATTCAAAGCTTCAGTTGGATCTTGGAATGTTTTGAGTTGGAAGGGACCTTAAAGATCACCCAGATCCACCCCCCTGCCAAGAGCGGGGACACTTTCCACTGGAGCAGGGAGCTCAGAGCCCCTTCCAAGCTGGCCAGGCTGATTAAGCACACCCAGAAATTGTACCTCCAGCACTGCCAAGAGCCTCATAAGGGACTGAGGGTGAAGAACAGGGTGAGGAGGAAGCAGGAGATGCCTCATTAGTGACTTGGTTTGAAAGACAGGTGTCTGCCAAGGAAGGTGGAAACCTGCCTTAGAATAGAGGATATGACCCCCCTTCCCTCCAAATTGTCATAACTTTGAAATCGAGGGCTCTCACGCAAAGACATGGGAAAAGAAAAAAGAGTTCTTTCCTAGTGTCTATGACGAGGAAAACATCAACAACTACAATGACCATAACAAACAAACAAAACCAGAAAACCTCTGTGCTGCCAGACACCACCTCCCCCCCACCTTTGGTGCAGTTACGGCCACGGCCGGCAGGGGAGAAAAAACAAGGCAGTGCCGAGCTGGGTCCCCACAGCAGCAGCGAAAAAAGGCAAACCTTCTCCTCCGATGTTCCCGGAGCAAGTGAAGTTACCAACGCCAGGTACTTTTTCTCCCCCCGCCACACCCGGCCACATCTCTTGTGTCTTAAGTGCGTCTTTTGTCTCGCCAGCCGTTATCCCTTAAGTACCCAGTCGTTAAGGCTCGTTAAGTTTTCCCTAGCAACAGGATGGAAAAATTCCCAACCTCCAACAATTAGGCATTGCCACCATGGAAGACAACTGTGGCATCAGCACGAGGGCCACCAGAGACAGACCCGGGGAGCTGCAGGGTGGATCTGCACAGCTGAACAGGGAAAGCCTCTGCTGAACTGCTCCATCAGGTGCCCAGGTTCGTCTCCTCTGCTTCTCCAGCTGCACTTCAACAATTTAGAAGGCGGTGGTTGGACACAGTAGGGCACTGGTAACTGTCAGGGCTGGCTGAAGGCCCTGGAAAGATGAGTTTGGAGGAGTCCAGCCACGGCTACTGCTGAGGACCGGTGGTGTCGGTGCTGTACTCCGGGGATGTCCCCCTGAGGGCTCTTCAGCTGCAGCAGATCCACCCATGGGCAAAGAAACTGCTGCAGTTACGGCTTCAGCTCCACCTGTACCTACAGGTAAACTTGCTAGGCCAGTCTTTCCAAATCTGTGACAAATTTCTCTCCTTTTTCCTTTTTGTGATGATTTTGGGAGGGATTGGGCCACCAGCACACAGCAAGGCTTTCAAATCAGGCAAAGCTCCACACCCACAGCAAGAAATGGGTTTAAACTTAGAATCCTGGATCATCCTGGGTAGGAAAGGCCCCCCCAGGATCACCCAGGGCCACCCCAGCCCTGCCCAGAGCCCCAGCAACNAGCCTGGGCAGTGCCCAGCAGCCTCTGGGGGAAGAACCTTTCCCTGATCTCCATCCCAAATCCCCCTGGCCCAGCTCCAGCCCTTCCCTGGCTCCTGTCCCTGTCCCAGGGAGCAGAGATCGGAGCTGCCCTGGGGAGGAGCTGCAGCCCCTGCTGAGCTCTGCCCTCAGCCTCCTCTGCTCCAGCTGAACATTCCCAGGGCCCTCAGCTGCTCTGAGTGTGGCCCCTCCAGACCTTTCCCCATCCCCGTGTCCCTCCTTTGGACACTTCCAACCCCTTTGGATCTTTCCCAGACTGAGACACCCAAAACTGCCCCCAGCACTCCAGGTGAGGCCGCCCCAGCCCAGGGCAGAGCGGGACAATCCCTCCCTGGCTTGGCTGGGGATGCTGGGCCCGATGGCCCCCAGGACTTGGATGTCTCTCCTGGCTCCAGGGCCCTGCTGGCTCATGGTCACCTTGCATTGACCAGGACCTCCAGGTGCCTCTCCCAGGAGCTGCTCTCCAGGCTCTCCTGCCCCAGGCAACCCTGGATGTACCACACGCTTCCGAGAGGAAAGCACTTCCCACCCTCTCAGCTTTCTGGGCCATGAGTGACGTGCTCAGAGTTCACATTTCCTGCACTGGGCAAGTCAAAGCCCACAGCAAGGAATGATGCTCCCAAATGACTTTAATAACGTGGAGGAGTGACTGAGCACGGCATTTCACGTGAGCACAATCGCTCTGCCTGTCTCACGTTCACTCTGAAATTGCTAAGCGTGGTACATCAAATGCAATTTAATTTCAATTACAATCTCTCTGATAAAGCTTATGGCTTCTTTCCCCACCCCCCTCATGCAGTGCTGTTCTCACACACACACAGCAAAGGGCACATGCAGAAAAGAGACAATCCAATATATTTCTGTATTTCTGGGGCACTAACCTGGGAACTGTGCTGGATCATCCCCCTCCACGCACTTACTGCACACTGAGAAAGTAGGAACGTTATTAAATGAATATCGCTCATAATATTAAGACTTAATAGATTCCCATGGGAAGGAGTCTCAGTCCTGACTTCAGTGTGACACTTTGGAGGAATCTGAAGGCAGAGCATTCCTTTTTTTGACTGGCACTTGGCTTGGAAACCTGCAGAAAACTGTGCTGATTCCACTGGGGCTGTGGAATCATGGTAAAGTCTCTGTCTAGATCATATAAAATGGGTATTTATCCATTCTGCAAGAGGCATCTGCAAGGCTTTGGGTGTCCAATGTCAGCTGGGAGAGTCAGGGAAAGAAAGAAGCGTTGGCATCTGCTCAGATCCATGGCAGAGCAGGAGGAGGGTGCAGCGTGAGCAAGAGCAGTAAAGGGGAGAACTGAGGGGGACAACAATTTGGTTATTTCTGTCATCCAGCCCATCCTCGTGTCCTTTGGGAGGTGACCAGGGAGAGCATTGAAAGGAATCGTGTGGGAGCTGCCTGGAAACGCAGGTTTGGGCACCAGGAGCTGCTTGGCTGGAAACTGCAGCCAGTGGTCAGGGCAGGCACTGCTGAGCTGGCCCCGGGGACCGCCTCCTGTCCTGCGGCAGGGAGTCCTTTTGTCCGGTCAGTGAGGGGCAGAAATGCACTTTCTTGCTTTTGTCCGGTCAGTGAGGGGCAGAAAGGCACTTGCTAAAGCAGCAAAGGCCCCTCAGGCAGCGCCCTGTGGAGCAGAGCCGTTGTCACAGCCAGTCCCAGCTGCAGGGCTCTGCTCTGGACCTGGCGCTCTGCTCTGCCCGGTCCCCCGGCACCGCTCAGGTTCTCACCTGATCCTTGGGATTTGCTCTTTGCCCCCGGCAGTTCCCTCTGCAGCCTGGCTGAGGCTCACGGGTCTCCACTCTGCTTCCAAGGAAAAAGTCCCTCCATCCCACCCTGGGGACAGCCCTGGGAGGGGAATTTCAGCCCCATCACCACCAGGGCAGTGTTTGGCACCCAGTGGCGTGGGTTTGCAGAGAGACACCCAACAGCCGCTGCATGCCGGGGCAAAGGGGGCCAGTCCCTGGAAAACCCGGCTGTGGATTTCCATGGAGCATTGGGCACCCATGCCATGGTCAGCTGCTCTGCAGTGCGGGGCTGCAGGAGGGAACACACTCAGCTCTGTCCAGCTCTGCTTGGAGAAGGTGGCTCAGACTCTGCGTTTCAGACCCTCTGTCCTGAGCAGAGCTGCCTTCAGCCACAGAACTGAAGTCACTTGGCCCGGAACCTGAGGAAGGACTTTGCTGTGTGGATGAGCACAGGCTGGAACAAATCACCCAGGGCGGATGTGGGGCCTCCCTCACCAGAGACATTCCAGAACCCTCTGCGCCAATCCTGTGCCACGTGCTCTGGGATGACTTTGCTTGAGTTGGACAGGATGATCCACTGTGGTCTCTTCCAGCCTGACCCATTGATTCTGTGATTCCTTGGGCCCTCTGGTGCACTGCCCATGTTTTCATTTCACCCAAATTCAGCCAGCCCAGGTGGATGGAGGATGCTCCCTCCTTGGTCTGTTGGCCCCAAGGCCTGCTGGTTGCATTCCCTGCGAACACCCTGAGGTCCTGCAGGCTCTCACAGTCAGAAACCTCTGCACAGCACCATGGAGCAAAGCTGCTGTTTCCCAGCTGCCGAGGGAGAGCGTCTTCTCCTGCATCCCCCCGGGAAAAGCAGTTACTGAAACTGCAGAGATGGAGAAATGAGGTCCTGCATGCTGAGATACGCACAGACAGAGACACAGACATTGAATTGCTTCTTTAGGAGCAGCTCTTTTGCAGGTAGGATCTGACTGAGATTTATTGGCCTCCAGGTAATCCTGAAGAGTCCAGTGAGGTGCTGCAGCTCCCCAGCATCCCCCAGACCAGGGTTTGATCCTGTTTTTTTTCACCTCCAGTGCTCATGAAGCATCAAAGCTGGAAAGCCACCCCTTCCACCCACCCCCAGTTCCAGAGCCAATGACAATCCAAAGGATTTGCTGATACAGCCAGGCTCTCTCCTGCCATGGATCAGTGCCAGCGCCTCTGGATGGCTTTTTGCCCCTCTCTGAGGTGTCCTGGTGCCACAGCTGAGCACAGGAACCTCCCTCCAGCTCTCACTCATTCATGCTCGCTCTGTGCCGCTCCTTTTAAGTGGGGACAACACCTTGCAGCAGGGACCTTGTCACAGCATATTAGCAGAGTATCTCCAGATAATTCCCTTCCATCGGTTCAACCAGATCTCATCTTTCAGGAAGGGTTTAGGAAATTTTTGTCTGTGTTATCCAGCAAATAACTCTGACTTTCACTGCAGAGTTTTCTCACAGCCCAGCCAGTCCTTCACTCTTGGCTTTTGATCCCTTCCTTGAGCTGATTTTTTCCCCCCTGTATCTGATCACTTTCTTCCCTCTTCTATCTTCAACTCACTGAGGCTTTGATTTATCTGATCTAACACTGGTGTCTTGTTTGGGGTGAGAAGAAGGAGCTTAAGGTGACCAGTGACAGTGAGGAGACCTCCATAGTGAAAAATTATTGATTAGCAATATAAAAGTTAAAACAAAATGAACTGAAAGGAAAAGCTGAAATATGTAGTTTCACTTTACAGTGCCTTTAGAAACCTCTCCCATGCTCAGTACCAGGGTGGCTTTAACCCTTTTCCACCATGAATCCATTCCATTCCCCACTGAACGGTGTCTCCCAGCCCCCGAGCAGTTTTGTGTTAAATATTCCCATTTCCAGGCTGGTTAAATGGCAGCAGATACCCACAGATCAGTGTGGCTCATCCCTGCAGCCCGGTGATTCCACGGGAGGTGGATGGTCTGGGTGATATCCCCACAGCAGCCGTCAGGCTGGCTGGGGCTGCTCAGCTCCTTGGGCCGCAATAACGACGTTAATCACACAAACTCCTTTCCTCACCGTCACCTTGGTGGTTTAGGCTGCCCCTCACCTGCACCACAGCAGAGACTGCCCTGGGCATGGCATGGGGGAGATCCAGGCTGTGGGCTTGTCCTGATAGTGAGAAACGGGATGATTTCAGCTTCCAGACATGGATTTAGGGATGGAAATTAGCTGAGCCAGTGCCCAGAATCCCACAGCCAAATCCTGGTCTGCGGCAGCAGCGTTTCCCTTCCTGATACCTGACAGGATCTGCAGCCCTGGAAAGCTCGTGGCAGAGTAGAAGTAAGGCACAGCTGAGTGCTTGTGGAGATTGCCATGAAATAAAAGCAACTTGGAGGGACCAGAGCAGCACCCAGGTCCGATGGGATGACAGGGAACAGGGGCTGATCACAACCAAGACGCACAGGACCTTTTCTCCCACCACTGAAGCCAAGTGCTCCTGGTCCCTGCCTGAGAGGGTGTCATGGTTTGACCTCTGAGCATGGGAGCTGGACAGGACAACCTTTGAAGGTCCCTTCCAACCCGAAACCATTCTCTGATTGTGTGATTCGAGTGCAGAGCCCTGGAAGTCACCCTGGAATTTGTCCTCTGCCCCATGTGAGGAGCCAAAGGGATGGAAGTGCTTCAGAGAAGCAGCTCCTGACCTACATCCCTGCAGCGGAGAGCGGGATGTTCCCTGGAGCACACGTGCGCCTTGGCTGGGGAGGCAGCTCAGTGCCCTGGGAAGGGCTGGGATCCAGCGCTGGCTCAGCACCTGGGCAAGCACGACATAAATCATGGCTCGTGCTGCCCGTGCGGCTCTGCGTGCTGGGAGTGCAGGACTCGCATTCCCTGCGTTTGTACCCCTGGATAATGAATGTCCAGCCCGTGCCCGGAGGCAGTGACAGATTGGAGACTGGTTTTGTCCTGACCTCCTTGCACATGGAGGAGCTGAGGATTCAGCCCTCGTGGAAGCCATTCTGACAGAATTCGGTCAAGGACACGTACACAGCCCTCCTCTTTCAAGAAATTCTACCTTGCTACGGAAATTTTACATCCTTTACCTGGCATCTAAGGACACCAGGACCTTAGAGCGTCGCTCAGGGGCTGGATCGGGTTCCCATTGAAACCCCAGCAACCCAGAGTGGGTTTTATGCTCATCCTTGCATCTGGAGGAGCAGAATGAACTTGTGGACGCCCTGACCTGACCTTGCCCACAGGAGGAAAAGAGACCTCTTGGAAAAGCCCCGATTCACTCAATGCTGAACCTGCACCAGGTGATGTTGTCAGAGCTGGCGCGGTCTGGGCTGGGCTTGGCTGTCAGAACCATAAACCAGCACTGGCAATCCCAGGGAAGGAGGAGAACCACAAATGATGTTCCTGGAGCCCGCAGTGCTGTCCCGGGCAGCCGCTGCACGCCCAGCCTGAGCTGCCTCCCCTGCCTGGGCCACACAGCCAATTTTAGGTTAGAGGTCTTTTATCAGCTGACAAGCCTCTGGAATGCTCCAGGCACTCTGTAAGAACTGAGCTGCTCCCCGTGGCTTCCCGCAGGGAAATATTCGGGAGGTTTTGAGGGCGGCAGAAGTGACAGCTTCCTGCGAAGCAGCCAGAGCTCCTGCGATCTGCCCTTGCGAGTGCCAAGGAAAACATCTCCCGGAGCAGAACTTCTCAAAGGGCATTTCTGTGCCTCACTCCACCTGTTTTGGCACCTTCAGCTCCAGGGGAGCCTCTCGCCCAGTGCTGATTGAGTCACCCCCACTGACTAGAAGGCCCCAGTTATTAAAAAGCCTAAATTTCCCTATGGTTTATTAAAAAATAAAAAAAAAAAAAAATCCACTTTGGGGTTTTCACCCTCCTAGACTGAGTGTCTTTGGGTCACTTTGGGCCTTTATTTCCTGACTTTCCTGTGTGAACACAGTGACCATTCCTGCAGGGTAAGGAGGTGGAGTGTGAGCACAGGCTGGTATTTTGGGACTCAGAGCAAACCCTGCAGCACCAACACCTCCATGCCTGGAAAGCAAAGAAAGTTCCTTCTCATGAGGGCTGAATTCATGGGCAGTGACACCTCTCGTAGCAGCAGCAAAGCTCCCAAAGGCAGCGGTCACTGAGCCTTAGCTGGACAAATTCTGCTCAGCGCCTGTGCTGGGCACACCCTCCAGCCAGAGGCAGCTTTGGGCAGAGCAGCGCACTGAAGTGCCAAGCTGGAGCCAAATCTTGCCAAATTTGTTAATTTAGATGCTTATGCCGAGTTAATGGGAATGTGGAGGCTTTAGCTGGGTTGAGTCATCCTGTGCAGCAACAAAACCCAAGCAGGAAAAGACCTGTGAGGCCTCGTCCCTGCTCCAGCGTGGATGTGGTTGTGTCTGTGAAGCTCCTGAGCCTGGCAGAGCCGAGTGTGGCTTTCACAGGTCCCAGTGCTGCCTGCGCACCTTCCTGTGGCACAGGAGCAGAGGCAGCTCCAGCTGCTTCCCCTTCCCTTCCTGCTGTGGGGATGCAGCCCTGCCGTTCTCCGCTGGCTGCTTTCTGAGCTGCTTCTCCGACAGTTGGCAAAACGCAAGCAGCAGGATTGATTGTGGGACTGAATGAGATGCTGAGGCTGAAGCTGCACACGCCAGCCCTGCTCCAGGGCCCCAGCACCCCGGAGCCTGTCAGCTGCACAGCAGGCAGGGAAAATCAGGGGAGAAGGGTGGGAGGGACGAGTGAGCTGCGGCAGGCATCTGCCAGTGCAGCCGTGAGGGCTCTGCTGCTGGGAGGTTCAGGAATGGTGGTCCTTCTCCCAGTTCAGCACAGCAGGTGCCAATGGCTGGGATGTGCTGAGGGCTGTCCTTGCCCAGTGTGCATCCCAGCCATGGCAGGGGCTGGAGCTGGCCCTGGATCACTGGGAACTCAGCCCTGCAGCAGCACGCACGGAGTCTGACCAGGCTGCGTTTTCTTCAGTGAAAATCATTCCTGCCAGCAGGAATTCCCTGCTAGCCTGAGGTCAAACACTGCCCATGCAGAAGCCTGGATGTGGGAGATCCTGCGGCTTCCCACCCCAGAGAGCTTGGGACCTCCACAGGAGAACTGCAGGAGTCAGGCAGCAAGGAGGAGACGTTGCCAAGAGGGATGTGCTGCTCTT
>VZRN01001794.1:60727-90387 GCA_013397935.1 Dasyornis broadbenti | reverse complement strand
AAGGCGCGGAAGGAAGGAAGGGACTTGAAAAACACCAAAATGTTTTTAAAGCATTTTCTTTAAGAGTGGGTGGCAAGAGAAAGACTGCAAACTGAAAGACTCTCATTTTCATCGAATGTGTCTTTTACACAATTTTAGAACTTTCAGAGAACAGTCTGAACTGAGAGATGTCTCACAGAATTCTAATATCTAAACTTCTTTTTTTCCACACTATGCAGAGGATGGATGTGCAGTGTCCTTACCATGTTCATTGTTTTGCAAGGATCAGAGTTCAGGTTTGGATTCATGCCTTCTAATCTCTCTGAAAATCACTCAAAGCTGGTTTTTTTGTTTCTGAGAGAGGATTCAAGAATTCTGAAGGCTGAATTTCTTGTGGGAGATAATAAAATAAAACAAGGTATTTAACTGGAATCTGCAATAATATAAACAAAATTGCTATGTGAGCAAATCCTTCCAATTTAGTATGGAAGTATATCCACAAAACCAAAATATTTGAGTGCAAAGAAAAAGCTGATACTAGCAATGAGATCAGTGTTTTCAATATCTAATAAAATTACAATTCTTTCAATTACACATATAGTGATTGTGTTTATCAACTTCTTATTTTTCCCATAGGATCTAAATCTATCTAGTAATTCTTATCTTCAATAACTGAAAGGTAAGGAGATACTCTCCCAGGCAGCAGATTCAACCCTTTAGAAATTGCTCATTGTCTTGAAAATGGTACTCTGTGGTCACAAGTATCCTGGGTGTGTCTAAACCTGCAGTGTCAGAGTTTAGCTTAGGTTGAAAACATGCTAATGCGAAAAATTAGACGTTCTAGCAGACAGGAGTGGACTAGGCTTTCAGCTACAGATCTAACCCCTTGCCGTCTGTGAGGCTGACCTAGTAGAAATGGACCAGAAATCTAATCTGGAGAGGTGACAAGATGTTCAGGTAATGGGAAGATGGGAGCAAATTAAAAGCTGTTGCCATTGGGCACAAAATGGTGTGACCAGTCTGCTTCGATGCAAAACCCTCCTTAAGAACAGCCTGTTCAAGTTTGCTTTGAAGCTACTGAGAAATTGTCATATATTAAAAAAAAAGTTAAAATGTTAAAGCTAAGAGACAGTTCAGAAGGTCGTTCTTTGTCACCCCTGGCCATGAGTGGCTTCCCAGCTGAGACAGGTATCCCTTAATGTGAAAGTGTCTCTTCTACTTCATCCTAATTCAAATGACCTGTAAAACTGTATAATGAAGAAGTCTTTGAAAGATTTTGTCAGCCACAATTTTTTAGCCATTTTTTGCCACTAGCAATAGTCTCCTTTTTCTTTTCACATATGGCCTACATTTGCATATTTTACTTTACTTACTTGACTACCTGACGAGAAATCATATGGACAAAAATGTTCAAATCTGATTGTGAAAATTTTATGAAATCATAGAATTATAAAAATGCCCAGATTGAAAGCGACCTCAAAAATTCATGGAGTTCAACAGAACAGAAGGCCTGAATTAAACTACCCAACACCCTATGCAATTACATTTGGAAAACCTCAAGAGACATGGACACTGCTACATCCCTGAGGATCTTGTTCAAGTCAAATGTTGTTCTCCTTATAAAAAAAATCCTTCTTATTTTTGATCATTTTTGTGGCTTTCCTTTACACCCTTTTCAGTCTGTCCATGATTTTCTCAAATTTTGGGGACCAGAACAGGAAACAATATTCCAGGTGTGGTCTGACAAGCACTGAGGAGATTGGCGTGATCCCACCTCTATCTCTGATAATAAACTCCCTGGGGATGCAGGCCAGGATCTGTTCTATCTTCGATGCTGCAGTAGCACGCTGCTGATGCATGTTTATTTAGGTTATCTACCAGGACTTCCCAGCAAAGCTACTCCCCAAACTCACAGTCCTAGCTCATACTGAGTTCTTTGATTATATCATCCCAGGTACAGGCTTTTCGTTTGTCTTTGTTAAACTTCAGACACTTCTCAATAGCTCACTCTTCCAGCCTGTCCGTGTGTCTCTGCAAGAGTGGCTCTCCCTTGTGATGTGTCCACTTCACCACTCAGTTTGGTAAGGGTGCTTCCAAACCCATCATCCAGGGCAGAAGCTGAGAGACATGTGGGTCGTGGGGGAAACACCAGGTGTTACGGACTGTCAGCCTGAGTGAAAACCACAGATCACCAACCCGTTAGCCAGTTTCCTATTCATCTTGCAGGCTATCCATCCAGTCTGTATATTAATAGGTTGGACTTTGAGTTCGTGGATGATTCCTTTTACTTTGTTTTCAAGAGTGAAAACTGTCTTGAAAACTGTCTTTTCCTTCCTCAGTGGAAGTCATTTTAACACTAATCTTTTAATGGGGATTTAAATACTTAACTTCAGGTATTCAGGCAATTCAAAGAACCAAAACCTGGAACTTTGGTTCCTATTTTGAATTTTATACCACTTACCATGATTTGTGGATTTGAAACAAATTACTTTTGTGGCCATATGTCATGTATAGTACATAGCATGTATTGTATCTCACCTGTGTCAGCTTTGTTTATTTTCTGTGCAGGTGTCACTCTATAAACTGCTAGTACTTAGGAGTCAGTAGATCTTGCCCTTTTGTTCTTTAAAGGATTTCTGATAGATTTTCTGGTTCAGTTCCCCGAAATTCCTTTTGTAAAATAAACCCTAACTAAAATATGAACAAAGTAAATGAAGCTGTAACTGTAAAAACACATCTATACAAATGGATATTTCTGCTTCTGGCTTATTAACTGCTCTGTGCAGGTAAAGTCAGGTTGAAGAACTGTGCTGGATGCTTCTACAGAGTTCACGGAATGTTTAGTCTTTCTTAACCACCAGCTGAAAATAATACTCTCGTTTCTCTTATGGGTTTAGGCAATATTTTTGGTCATTAAAGAACAGTTCTAGTGAGTACACTTGTTAATGAACATCTTGCTAAATAAACAATTTATGGGTTTATTTGCTTTGGCTGCAGTAGAAAACCCTTGTGTTTAAACACTGAGGGACGATGTTCAAAATTATTTCTAATTGGATAAACCATCTCATTGGATGTTTTGTTTGCCTTTGTTAACATATACTTGCTTCCACAGACTCATTTGCTTCACCTATCAGGGAAATAAATGCTAGTTTTCATTACTAAAATCGATTTTAAGGTCTACAGGAGGTAAATTATTTTTAAAATTAGTTTTTTATTTTATTGGTCAGGTTGCATTGTGTCAAAACAATGTTGGAGTCAGTGGCACTTGCACTTCATTTGACCTTAATAATATTGGCACAATTACTCTATGTCTCAGTTCAGTCTGACACTATTAACCCTCTGAGACTAATAAATATTTTTAAGATAACAGGCGATTTTTAACTACTTTAGAATAATTTTTTTACAGTGTGTTTTATTTCTTACTAGCTTTATTTCTAGACAAAGAGAATGTAAACAGCAAATTAATTAATTTATGAACCAAAAATCAGAGGAGAAAAACCTAAGATACAGAATATTATGTATATCCTTCCAGAAATTTTGGCCAATGCATTTGGCTCCCAGGTACAGTAAAATAAAAGAAGTCAAGCACAAGTTTGCATAAAGCAGTAGTGGCTGCTTTAGCATATAAAAATACTATGAAGATACAGTGAACTTTTTAAACAATATCTATATTATTTAGGTCATTAGTATCCCATGTCATACACACAATCTTGAAACTTCAGCCTTGCTATCCTGCAGTTTTACTCCTGCGATTGTCAAGTACTTGAGTACAATCTTGATCTGTAATTCAATATACTAGAAAATGACAAAGTTTTGTACCCTTTCTGTTCAACAGAACTCAGTTCTGTTAGCAAATCTGATATTTTCTTTGCAGTAGCAACATATGTATGGAGGAAATTCTAATGCTAAGTAAATCAATTTTCATTTCTGTGCTACACACTTACTAATAAATACATTAGTATGATCATTAAAACTATTATTGTATGCACTTTGTCCCTTCATCCTTGCTGAAATTTCTGCATTCTTGCATATCAGTTCCATAAAAATGTTTCCAAACTGCTTCCTGAGAGTAATTTAAACTCAGAGAGATACAGTGTGAGGTGATGTTATGAAGTTGAACAGTCCTGGAAGAAGAAATCATGAGCCTCTCAGGTAGGCATTATTTTCATGACATGACAGTAGAGTGAAGTTGATAGCAAGGGAAAATAATGAAGAAATTCTGCATACACTGGGGAAAACCCATGATCTGAAGTCACCTCTGAAATGGAGAGTAGAAAATCGGTGATGGCTGTGTTTAATATTACACATGAAACTACTAATGCACTTATTAAGCAAATGAATGACACAATTACAGTGGCAATTTATGCTACAAATGTTGATAAAGGCCAAGTATATCCAGTTTGGTGTGGGCCAGACAGGATAACAGAATACAGAAATGTTGTGATGACAGAACTTCAAGGTGAAACCTGGGACATTCTTGGTGTTAAGCAGAAAGAATCTTTCTGGGGAGAAGACAGGGAATAGTCTATTGGTGTGCATCTACATATTAATTTCTCTCTTGAGAAAAGTATCAGCCCCTGACCTGTTTTGCATTCACTGTAAAAAATGCGACATTTGAGAAATACAGGTGCGTCCTCACTGGACAAAGTGCCAATGAAAGTGTACTGGAAGATCAACTCACTGAGGTAACTCATTTACATCTTTCTCCTATGGAGCTCTGCTTAAACTGTTATTATACAATATTGTCAAGGGAAAATATTAATTTTAAGTTGGGATGTGTCTCTGTAATATTTTAGTATTTATTGTGGCTGAAGTGTCATTTGGCCAATATTTGCTCTCCATCGTAGTGGTAGACATCTAGGGGAAGCAAAGGTCACAGATCAGTCAAGTGACACAGAATATACCACAATGTGTCCCAACTGTTCATGCAAATGTTCTCTTACGATCTGACTTTCTTTCTCAAGTCTTTTCCATAACAGAAATCTGCTCTGAGAAAGACATCTGCTGCTTTTGAACATTTTCATGACTTGTATCCACCTTTCTTTTGGCATTTCTGTAGTGGTAACTTGCTGTCTCTATACTGGAGGTAAAGCATTGCTTATCAAAGTGTTTCTAAAAGTGATTCCAAGTGACTTCCAATTCACATGTTCATTTGTGTCTTTCTTATAGATATACCGATGAAATTGACCAGAGCTAAACACAACACCATGATATTTTCCTCTCTTTTCCAGGGCTATGTTGTTGGGCTACCTGTGTTGAATATGCATTACAAGTACTGAGAAATAAGCAGCCTATTTATAAAATACTAGTGAAAGCATGGTTTATATAATTAGAAAGTGTGGTTCAATATGAAATTCGAGTCCACTGTTAGAGGAAACAAGCCAAACTCCCCTTTGTGTTCAACTATTTAAAAGGGAGTATTAGACTTCCTGTACTTTCTCATGCACTGATGTTTTGATGAATGATTGTATTTGTCTCTGTAAAAGGCTGGAATGATGCCACTAATCACTGCACTGCAGCATTTCAATTGTAAAATTTCTCCAAACAGTTAATTATTTTAAAAGGTCTTTGCAAAATCATATTACTTGCTACCAAAATCACTTCAAAATGCCTTCATATATATCTGATTTCAACTTTTGCTATATCAAAATGTGACCAAAAAGGTGAGGGTTTTGAAAGATTTTCTCCTATATTCTTTCCCGGTCTAAGATGAACTATGGTAATATCCCTCCATGTTCTGCCACTGCATGCCAGGGTATACATCTGTTTCCTGGATACAAAATGGTTGTCCATCAAATCTCACTTTTCTAAAAAAGTTGTCAAAAGTGTACAGTTACAGACTCCTGTCTGCTTCTGCTTATTGGGCCAATAGAATTACTGAAACCACTACTATTGTATAAATGTATAAACAATTTTCCGTTCTTTATTACTTTTTATTTCTCCAGTAATATGCGGACAGTTCTTGTCTCATAGGCACAGTTAGATTCGCAAGGACCCAAACATTTTTATCGGAGTCCTTTCAGATCTATCAGCAATTGCCTTTGAGCCTCTGCAAGTGTCTAACTTGAAGTTTTCTCCAACAGAGCTTAGCTGTGTTTTTTAGTTTGCTTTGTAATGTCACCATTACTTTCCCCACTACTTTCCTACTAGTATAACATTTGAGTTCATTTTCATGGTTTGTTTTCCTGGAACACACCCAAACCCTTCAAATACAGTCTGGTATGCTGTAAACATGTCAGCATTCACTTCTTCCTGCTTTACAATATTGACTCTACATTTATGCTTGTTACTACTGGCACACCAAGAATTGCTTATAAGCCAAACACCACAGTGTGAAATAAGTGTTCACTTCTGTTCTTTCCATATAGAAAGTACAGTTCAAGTTAAATTTCCCAGATGCTTGCCTTTCCTTATATGAAAGAAGACCTGATGCTGAACAGGGTTGTGCAGCATTGATTCTTGGCAAAGTCTCAATGCTCTGTTCCTCCTTTGAAGTATCACAAACAAGCACATTCATAATTATCACACTTATCTTCTCTTACAGCCACTGAACATTTTTGATAAACAGTCGTACCAGCTAGATTTCCAGCAATTACATTCAAACCCAAAACATTGTGTGAAGAGGGTTTTTGTTCACCATCTGCTATACTCTCTCAATTGTCATTGTGCAGTTCTAGTGAATTTTATGTATTATTTCCTGCTTTTATCATAATTGGACTTCATCATCTTTCTTCTCTCACACCATTTGGTGGGCAGTAGTGTAAATCACTGAAACAGGCACTGTAAGTCAGCCATTGTAGCAAGCCTGAAGATGTTCCCTGCTTTTCATAGGGTGGGCATACAGACAAGACTGTGATGATTTCCCTTGTATGTTACTGAACATTTATTCAATTTCTTCTTATAACGAGTTCTTAGAGGTTACTGTCCTGTGCGAATACTTAGGGAATGCTTGACCACTTTGACTTCTCTTGCAAGGGTTCTCCTAAAGACCTGCACACAACAGAATGATTTACATCACAGTTAAACTTAGAAGCTACTTTCAGGTGGCTACATATGCAGCCATAATGGTATTATATTTATTTTGTTTTGTAAAAAAAAAAGAGAATAAAACACCCACTTTTTGTCTCTAGTGCTCTCAGACATTTTTGTATTTACCACAATAAATCTGCTTCCAATCAATGAAAAATATTTCTTAAAAAAAAAAAAAAAAACAAAGTGCTTCTTTTTAAGCACAGACAGATTTTCTTCTACGACATGGAGAAATAACATCACATGTTTTCTTCTGAAGCATGTAATGTTTTTATGGAATCTTTGCTGCTGTCATGGAGTGTGCTGGTGGTATATCTGCATGAGCAAAACAGTAGTGCTTAGTGACACACAATCAGACATGAATTTCCTAAGCACAAAGGGTACAGTGAGTGGATTGCAATTCCTCTTTTAAGATTTGTGTTGTAAGATAGACTCACACACTTCACTGTCACATGAACCAGCAGCTGCCCCACAGACCAGCACGGACCAGTCCAACATGACAGGCCCAGGACACTCATGCCAACAGCTGGACAGGTAACCCGTATGCACTACAGCTGCAATGCAGGCTTTGCCTTAATAGTGTTGGACACCTGTGGATGTGTCCCTGACTGAGGAACTGCTAGTTTTGCTGTCATGTTACATGTCAAGTATTCGGCATGCACTAAGGATATGGTTCTGGGCCAGTCTTTGTGTCTGTCTGCTCATCTGAGGCCAGTTGGCAACTGTCACCAGGGTTTTTGTCATCTGTTGTTCCCCTGCTCCAGATTACACAACTTAACACAAGTGTGAAGCTTGCAGTGGTTATGTGACAATTTTTTTCTGTTGTTTCTTTGTTTTTCAGCTCACATTTCAATGATCTAATCAGTTAGAAATGGGCAAATATAGTCAAAGTCTCTTTTGCCTGAGCCCTCAGGTAGGCTTTGCCCCACTGGCTGCCATGTTTTCTTATGTTGTATAAAAGTTTGTTCTGAGCTTAACTTCCTTGGTGACAGGCTGTCAATCATTGCACTCTGCTTGTGTAATCGATGTCAAATTTTATTTGTGCATTTTAAATAAAGTGGGCCTTGCATTCAATTTCTATCATGACAGTTTCCTAAATAAATGTGTCAAAACTCTCAGTAGATACATGGATATTCAATATGTTTCATATATCATCTTTATTAAAAGTATTTGATCCATGTGTGCTTTCTTTTTGTGAGGCAAGAACAGATTTGTTACATTCTTACTCAATACAATAATTGATTATTATTTATGCCAATGCTCTTATACAGAATCACAAACCACCTTCTTGATCCCAAAACACGCAAATTACTAAGAAAAAAAAAAAAAGGGAGATGGGAGCATTTCCAGTCTTACCTAATTTCAGAACTTGAAAATTACAGCAGAGCAGATCTGGCTGCTTCCATTCAGTGAATGTGTATGAAATATGAACAGACATTTCTCAGCTTGGAGGAAGGATGTGATCATAACTGCAACCAAAAAGACCACTTGAGATGTGTAATCTGACCTTTATGTTGTGCCAAATTAATTTTTGCTATTATCTTAATCAGAAAAAGACAGATTTCCTCTTTTTTCAATAGTGAATTAAGTGTTTTGTTAATGAATGGTTCCTCATAATTTTATTTAGTTACTCTCAGTAATGATGTAATATGAGTCTGGAGCTTTGAGGGAGGAGAGGATGGGACAAAACAGTATATTTAAAGTGTATTTAATATCCTATACAATATATCACCAGTAAACTCATAAATACCAAATGCACTACTATTTGACTTCACCTATGCTTTATTAATTGCTATACTTTCAGTAACCTTATAAATGTTTCACTGTATCTGAAATATACATTCATTATGCAATAAATGATTGAAGCTCAGTAATGAGTTTTCCTTTAAGCATAATTTATGATTCGCCTTGGCAGGCTAATACCTAGAAACTGTTTGCTTTTTCTGCCAAAGGGTGCCTAAATTCTTACAAAAAAAAAAAAAAAAAAAAAAAAAAAAAAAAAAAAAAGGGTCCANNAAAAAAAAAAAAAAAGGGGCTTATGGTTAAGGTATGGATCTGTAGTTTATCCCGTGGGCATTATGGCTAAGCTCAGAATAGTAAGCCTCACTATCTTGTAGCACGCTTTTTGTACAACTGTTCCTAAGTATCATTGATTTTACAGGTCTCCTGAACAAAGTCCTTTTCCAGCTCTTGTGCAGTAAAATGGTGACTATAGAGCTGGTGTAAGTGTTCCAAGTATGCAGTGTGTTCCACTTGAAAATCTCGTTGACAGTTGCAGCAGGAGGAAATGTGTATATATAGTTAATAGGGAATATGATTGAAACATGTCATCAAAATGGTCTGTGCTACAGTGACAATAAAAATACAGGATTTTGACAGGCAGTTTTCCTATTGAACATAACGTTCGTAAGTTCAATCAGAATGATTTTAGCTCACTTTAGTTTTAAGTTACTTCTCAGAAAATGATGGAAAAATAGCCAGAAAGATAATTTGTAAAGGTAAGATAGTGAAGAAAAGAAGCGGAAGAGAAAGGGCAAAGGGGAAGGGAAGAATAAAAGTTGCACGCACTTATATTTTAAAGTACATTGAAGAAAAACTAAATAAAGCTGGAAACTAAAATGAAACAACACTTCATTTAGTGTCCATTCAAAATATTTTATCTGGAAGAACTTTATATGGGATTTTAAACTGATTTCAGTAATGAGAGTGATGCAGAACAGACCAAGGAAACAGACTGTCACCGTACCTGCTTATTCCCCATGTTAGAAAATGGAGGCCTGACTTTCTGTGCATTGTTCGATGTCTCAGCATGCTCAGGAGCAGTTTTTGGATGATGTTCTGTGCTTTCAGGCTCGTTCGTGCCACCTGCTTACACCACCGTGCTTGGCACCCGGACTGTCATGTTACTGATGACAGCAGTAACTTGACAGACAACATTTAGTCAAATGCCAAGGAAGGCATTCCCTTCCAAGGAAGATGCAATCATTCTTAGGATTCTCAAGACTGCACCATGTTCTTGACTTACCTTGTGATATGGAGCCATTTGTAGCTTGGTGACTTTGTTAAGGGATCATGTTAATTTCTTGTTTGTATCTTAGCAATTGCCTAAACCCCAAATTTCTGAGGTATATTAAGGATGGGAAGGACAGGCATATGCCCGAGTCCTGCTAACAGGTTACTGCTGTCCCAGTAAAGGGTTTCAAATCTCTGTTCAATGAGCAGCAGAGAGCTAGGGCAGTGGCTGAGAGCCACCTCAGTTTTGCATGGGAGAAGCTTTTAGTAATCCAAATGTCTAATTACTTGCATTTTTTTTTTCTTAACAGTGTTGTGTAGGAGCTTACCAGGAAAACATCAAATGCATTTATTACTCTAAAAAGAATTCAGTGTCTGTTGTTCCTCACTCAAAATCTACTTTGACAACTTTTGGCTTAACTGACTCACTTTAGGCAGATGGAAAACACCAAATATACTTGACTTGTAAGGAAAATGTTATAGAATGCATTTTAATATAAAAAGTTGTTTCTTTCCATTGCATAAAGTGTTTATTTCAGTTCTTACTGAACATGTGTAGATGCCAATCAGATAACAGAATGAATTTATCTTTTAAGTACCCTGGGTTTTGGCCTTTCAACAGTTTTTCCTTAATGATCTACAGATGAGCAGTTCCTCATTTGGAACAAGTGGCCTCCTCAGAACTCAGAATTCATTGTTGATATGGTTCCAGACTGGCTTAACAATAAATGGGTTCTTTTTCTCTGTAATTCACTGATGGAGCACTTTCATAAGTGTGTTAAGACACTAGTGAGAAAGAGGTTTCTATACAGGAGAATTTCTTATTTTAGGACTCCAAGTCAAGACCTGTAGCAGTGCCAATACTTTTCATTATACTACACAGCTGCTCTCAATGGTGAAAACAAAACCTTTCAGGTCACATTTAAGAACAGATCCACATGAGTATAGACTGAGAAGATATGCTGTGCTTTACTTTATTAGGTGTATAGTATTCACTGGGATTCTTTTATGATATTTTTCAATTCAGTTACTGCTCATAAAAGTGAAGCTAGTAACAGGAAAGATGAACAGAAAATATATTTTAAGGAGATTGTGTTTTAATTAAGTATTTTGGACTGTCAGGAAAATTTGGCAAAGCTGAAATGAATTTGTAAATTATTTGGTCTTTATGAATCTGTGCTTCTGCTGAGAGCTTGAGCGGAGAATTTTGATGCAATTTTATTCACACTGAAAAATCCAGCTTGCAAATAGCAAAGTGTAAATAGTTTAGTTCTGTCTACTGAAATCAGTATTGTGGAGATATTTTGGTTTGGGGTTTTTTTTTGCTGGAAACACTTGTACCTATACAAGTGGAAAGGCTTATTTCTACTTTAAATTCTTTTATATCCAGAAATCACCTATCTCCATTGGAACTGATCTGAACTTTTGGCAGCATGGGAAGAATGTGTTCCTAAGTGAAGGAAATGCAAGTGATTTTTCTTACTTGTTAATAATTCTAAATGTATATAGTTATCTACGATCCCTTGTAGGATTTTGTAACTATTTTCATATTTATTAATTATTATCCTGGGGCTGAATCATAATATGTCTCAAATGCTTCTGCCTTGCCTTGACACAAATTAAAAAGTCCAGGTTGCCATTTCCCTTACAGAAAGCCATTATCTTTTTGTGCAATAACACTCCTATTACATAAAATGCTATATATATGCATGTCAACTGTGTTCCTTAACAAATATTTCTTTAATGAGAGTGGGCAAAATTATCATGCCCTCACGATTCTGCAATGCATCTTGACACTGCATATTTTCTCACGTTTTGTCCATTCACATACTCTACATCTCCTATCTGACTTGCAGTTGGAAGCCCATGACACAGAATGTAATGGCTTGCTCCAGGCAGTACAGCAGTCATGGAAGTAAAAGCTTTACTGGGTGGTATACTTTCCTGGAGTGCAATCTACAGCTGGTGACCAAGGACAACTAGGAAACTAGTTATCTTCACTCTGGCAGCTTCAGCCACAGGATTGAGGCCAGTTGTGGGGAAACTGTTTGGAAACAGATCTTCCAACTTATTTCCTTCAGAGCATGTGGCAAGGCAGGTTCTGAAGCTTCAGCAGAACTCCTGCAGTGGAAGGGCTGAGTGGAAACAAGAGGACCCAAAGTGGCAGGAGTGGCTGAATGAGATGTACCAAAATGTTCAGCTGAGAATGATGAAAGATGTGATATAAGTCAAAGCAAAACTAAAGAAAAGCAGAATGCTAAATATACTTGCCATTCTTGTGTTTGGTTTAGGGGTGAGGGAGTGTTGGGGGGAAGGATATTTTTGTACTTTTTTGCTGCAAGGGGTAATGAATTGAAAGGGGAAGAAATAAAAGATGGCTCTCAGGAAGAATTGCTATGAAGTGCTGAGGCTCTCTGTGGGAAGATGAAACTGGGGGGGTTGGCAATAGTTACAGCTTTTCAGCTCTTTCACTTTTGCAAACCAGGCAACCAAAGAGAAGTATAATTCTTCAGCACTTAAAGCTCCTTAAAATGATATTTTAGGATTAATTTCTTTGATTCCTGGCTTTCCACATAATTGAACGTATTTCATAAGGGGAACCACTACAAGAAAGTTCATGACATCCATTATATGAAGCATAGTCCATGAAGATACCTGATTAGACAAGTCCTGACCACAGAAGGAGGTATTAAAAAACTGTCCAGCTGAATGAGATACTTTGCTGTGCCAACTTCAATCTACCATTTCTATCAACCCTAATTATAGTCAGCTAATTCTGTTAGCTTCTTTAATACGTTTTAAGCTACAGTACTTACAAGCTAAGAGCAAGTACTGCCCTTTAATGGAGTTACCATTTTCAGAGCAACCTTTTCATTCTATCAAATAAAGAGTTATTCATTATTTTTGCCATGATGGAAGTTTTTTGGTTTTTTATCTCTTATTGGAGTATCTTACCCCAAACCAAATAGTGCTTTGTTTACTTTACAATATTTGCAATGTATCAGATTTAAAAAAAAAAAAAAAGAAAAAAGAAAAAAACTTATGTGAAAAGGAAGGAAATAGCTTGATATTCAGTACATGGTAAGGTATAGAACTCAATATAAGATATTGTTCTTTCTCCATCACACTAAATGGTAGACAAAATGCACCTGTAGGCTGTATTTAAATGTTAGACTTTTATTCAGAGAAGTGATATTCTCCACTGTTGTCAGCAACCTGGCAAATCTGAACAAAAATTGGTAATTTTTCCTTTTTTTTTGGAAAGAGAATAAGAAATAGGAATCATAAAGCAGAAATTAGGCTGAACCAAACAATCTTTATCTGAGTAAGTTCAATTTTTAGGGCAGTTTGAAAACTTTTCTACTAAAAAAACCCAAAACCTATATTACCTATAGTATTCTATGTATCTTTTTGATCATATGGGTGTGTGATAATTATACACAATGATTAAACTGTCAGGTAAGAATTGCATTTAGGAAAGTAATTGTACTGTTCTGGTGTAATATACCAAGAGACAATTCTTGAATCATTAATTCAATACAATACTCTATTATTGAAATGTAAGTTTCCTCCAAATATTCCCACAAAAATCAATACTTGTAAAAAGGTGCATTTTTTACATAGAAGTACATCTGTTTCTACCTGACCTTTATTGGCATTGCATATACTTGTACTCAGGTTTAAATCTCATACTTGCACTGCTCAGATATATGAGGCAGAATGTTGATTCCTCTGTGATGTAGCTAGAACTTAGAAGAAAGACAATGGAGAGGAGCTTCCATTTGTGATAAAAATGTGTGTGTCTGGTGTTCAAATTTTTGCATCATTATGTCCGTATTGTGAGTCACAGGTCTGTGCAGGCCTGTATAGAGCAGCAGTAACACTCTTAAAGAGGTATAAACAGACGAGAGTTACAAGGGGCTATTATCTGTAAACAACAGAACCATTACAGAAAAACTGTTTGATGAAATGTGGGCTGGAAAGTGATGTTATAAACAATGGTGGCAAAACTTTATTGCAGCAAGCACCTTTCTGATATTTGCTTTCTGCTTTGATGTACTGAAGAGGTGAAAACAGAAGTTGTGGCAAAAGATAGTATTAGCCTTTAAAATAGTTATTTTCGTCCTTTCTCAAAGCTTTTGAGGTAATAGAGGGCTTTTTCAGTTCTGTGTGGTAGTCAAAGAACACAGAAATTGCCATAAAAATTCTGGGGAAGGGGAAACGAGGGCCAGCCCAGAACACGAACAGGAGGGGTAGAAAAGTTTTCCAAAGCAAGAAAAGGAGCACTGAGGACTGGAGGATTTTTCCAAGCAGGCAATTCCACTGTCCTGTAGCTGTAGTCTCAAACAAAGGAAATTACTTCCTATTCATTTATTAGAGGCTTCAGACTCAATTGTCCTGCAGTCCAGTAAAGGACATTGGCTTCTTTCTATGCAGAGGTGTCATGCAGCAGCACTGGCAAACACTTTAAGGGGAGCCAAATGAAGAGGAGAGAAGACTGCATAAAAAGCAGAAGGACACAACAGTAAGAAGCTGGAAAAGAGGAAAGGGGAAGGAAAAAACTGTGGTAAGAGAGAGATTAAAGAGTAGAGACAGCTGGAGAAATAAAACAAATAAATTGGCAAAAGGGAAGAACATTGAAGCTTTTGATGGGATAAACCTTCATCCCACAGTTGTCTATAAATAAGTTACTGAGCTTACTTCCTGCAATAAAACTTTTTAATTTCTTGATGTTATGTTTACCAGTGTGAAGGAAGACCACCTTGCATACCAAGCAAATAAATTAATAGTATTAGTAGAATTAAGAATTAGAATCAAAGTCTTATCACTACCCATGTGATTGTGACAGAACAAGAAAGAATAATAATATGGTTAAAATTGTTACACATACTTCTTACTTTGTATCTGCTCTCTTGGTGTTACGGTCACCTTTCTCTAAAGCCTGTGCTTGGTGACAGGGCGGGTGTATCATCAGCATAGGGAGTCCTCCACCAAAAGGAATATGACATTCACATTGATCCCTCCTGGGATCCACTTGAAGTACTTTTCTAATGTTTGATAACATCATTTTACATCTTTCCCTTTTTTCAGGAGTCTGCATCTTCACACTACGTATGAATTCACTACTGTTGCAGCCGGTAAAGTGAGTGCTGCAACCTTCCAGGACCGTCTTAGCAGCAGAAGCCGCTCGGCAAAGTTGCCACATATAACACACTACAAGTACACACCGGGTAGCTGATAACGCGGTTGACAGCAGCGAGGCGAGGAGGGTCCACGGGAGAAGTTTATTCCAACCATGCTTGTGAGGGGATGAGAAGAAGAGAGCAAACAAGGAAGAAGCCTAGGATTTTATACGGGGTTGGTGGGGGCGGAGAGAGCATAAGGAGGCCAATGGTCTGGAGGCACAGGGGCAATACATAGGCGGGGTTAGGATACAAGAGCCAACAGGGAAGATCCAAGGGAATGGCAAAGGGACAAAGGATCTGGCTCTCTGACCTGAGGCACAGGCCTCCACACACTACATGATGTCTTTATGTGTGGTTCATACTATCTATTTATTTTTTTCTTTGCTAAACCATATATCATTTTTATGAAGTTACAGATCTACATTTCTCTTAGTGACTATCAGTGAGTTGCTTAAGGCTCTCTGTTCTTCAGTACCAAGGCTGTGTCTTATGAGTGTCCTTTTATGCTTATGCCAGTGCTTCTCTGCTCTATGCCGTTGTGTCACAGTTGTAAATATTTCATTTTTACTCTAAATAACTACTCATTAGAATTATTTGTATAAAACTCATTGGAAACTAATGCTCTCAGTTACACCAGCTGATCATCAGACAGTTGAAAAAGCTTGGACACAGCAAGTCTCTGCCAACTCAGCCATTTCAAACTCCATACAAAGCTTGTAGTTTGTTACTGTCAGACACTGTTATGTTGTCAGTCAGTCACTTCACTGCTATGAAGCCATAGGACTACAGTGTCTTCTGTAACCTTGCCTTGTGCTCTGCGATGCCGCCGTTTCTGGGTTTCTTCTGTCCATGGATGTATTGGGAAATTGTATAGATGCTACGTGGGAAGCTGCTTGAATGAGTCCTTGCTTGGCTGGCAATAAATGGGAATTGATCAATGCCAAATATTGACATAATTGTAACCAATACAACCTTTGGAGGGTGGGAAATGTCAACCGTTACAGGACTTGAAATATGATACAGACATTTTGAAAGTGTTTAGCAACCACGTGTCAAATCCAGGGCCTTTGGATAGGCACCGAGATTCTTGTAGGTTAATGAACAGAGCTGGAGAATTTTGAAACAGAGTGGAGGTCTTGTACTAACTTTTAGGGGTTGTTAAGAAAGTGGCCATCTCATCCAGCTCCTCTTGACAAGAACTTCCTCCTGCTGGGCTGATGAAACCCAGACATGGGGTGTCCAATAACATGGGGTCTCTGTCCAGTGTTCAACTCACTCCAGTCCCTGGTACTGGGACATCACTCACTCCAGTAGCTGGCACTACCATCTAGAGTTGCCTACACCTTCAGCCTGACTCCTGAATTTGGCCCCAAATTTCACTCACACGCAGAGGTGTTGCCCATAGCTGGCACTTAGTGCTTGCAGCACACATTTACAGAGATTGAAGTGTGAGATTTTACAGAGATAATTAAGAAAAAAATTAGGAAAAAAAACCACAAGAAGATAGAACAGAGTGCAGGGCTCAGGTAGAAATGAGTACAGACTTGTCCTGTTTTAAAAGAGTGACCAGACCCTTTTATAAATTTTCTGCCTGCCTCCTGCTGTTTGTCCTTGTGGTTCCCCTTCCTTTGCACATCCCTTCATGGGTTTGTGTACCTCTACTGATTATCTCACCTCTCCCAGCCCAGGCTCCAGGATCTCTCCTGGTTTATAATAATATCAGATGGAAAGTCCATGTTGATCTTCCAGCAAAGGGCATCTGCAGTTCCTTGCTAGCCCATCAATTGGTGTGATTGGTGAGGTTGTTTCTTGTCATTGTCTCCATTTTTAGTTTGTTAAACATAAGTGTCTGCATATTTTGTTTCTGGCTTCCCTTTTTTTCACTCATTTTCCCAATTAACCACATCCAAGATCAGAAAAGAGTGTTGAAACAAATGTTCTTGTGCTCTTACATGTCCTCATCAATTGCTGTGAATGGGCAGACTTGATTTCTCTCACTGTTTCCTATGTTAATCATGTTTGTCTCTCTGAAGTTTCTTGTTTATAGTTTCCTCCTTTCTTTATTATCCACTTTTTGCATGGAAAAGGGCCCTTGGCCATCTTAAAGGAGTAGACAGACTCCTACAGACCGTAACAATATCTAAAAAAAATAACATAAACAAATTGCTGCAATGTCTGCTGATAATCTGTTAAGTCAGCATTACCCACATTTGATGACACAGCTCAAACTGAGCTGTCTCAGGATTTCTTGGTCAACAAGAAATTAAGGGTTCTGCTCTGGTAGGTAGCAATGAGAACCAGTCAAAACAAGTGTGACTATGTGAACTTAAAGAAACTTGAATCCAGTCAAATAAATTAATTAATATTTAATATTTTTATATAGTTTAAGCTTGAATTTATTTTATTTTGGCCTACACTACCACCATTTCACTACAGAAGCTCAATGTATTGTTTTCGTTTTCATTGTTTGCCGGAGAGCAACAATGAGATGACACATAGACGTGCAAGGAGTTGTCATCAAATTCGTCACTCTTACTGACTCTCCTTCTTAATCTATGTCTCTTTCTTCTCCTAAGGATTTTATAGGTTTTCATCTAAATATTCCCCTCTTTTATTTAGAAAATAATTATTCTGATCAACCCTATATCCAATCTCAGGCCGTGTGGCTGACAACTCCTCTCGGATTCATAAGCGAATGAATTACACAAATAGGGCATCTGGGTAATGTACCTGTTTTTTCAAATGATCTGGATTTTTCATATTGGGTATCCATATACTTTATAGATATATGGTACCATATCACTTTATATAACATTCTACTGAACTATACTTTCTAACTGCCCTCAAAAAAAACTTATCTTATTTTGAAGTTTGTCCACCCAGTTACTGATGTCACCAGTTTTTCCTACTTGGCTGTACCATCTGTCTATTATTTGGAAGACAGGAAGGCATTTTATGAAACTAAACTTCTCAAATTTCTTCATCATTCATGTAAAACGACTATATAGACCAATACAAGGACCCTGCTCCTTTTCTTCTTGGGCCTGTCTTACATAATTGAATCAGAAATTTTCAGGATCTCCTTTAGCATAGTTTCTAAAGCTGTTTCCATGTGAGTTAGGGTAAAATCTGCATTGCCCTGAATGACAGCAGAGATAAAGTAAAGGACAGAATCACTTTTAAAAATTTCTGCATAGTTGAATTTCATGTCTATAAAGTCTGATCAAAGACTGGCTTGGGCTACTCAAGAGTGTTTTTTACTTCACCAAGCATATCAGGGCAAGGGATAAAAGGAAAAGTTCACTTCCATTTTTGATATGAATAATTATGGATAAGTATTCCCAGTAGAAAGTATAGTGACAGCATGCAATATACATTACTCTACAATTACCTTTTCTTGACTCTCATACTACTTGAGTCTGTTGGTCAGATTCCAGAAGGGTGTTATCATGTTGAAGAAAATTTTCATGTTCAACTCCCAGTGTTCCTCTCCTAACCTATGACTTCAAACTATCAATAGTCACTAATTGTAATTATTTGGCTTCCCTATAATAGAGTGCCTGGGGAAGAAGAGCACTGCTCTTCATTGCGAGTGCACAACTGGTAACAGAAAGGCAGATTGCTAAAATTACTCCTTTGCTCTATATCACGTCCAGTTCCCTAGGTTTTAAGGAAAAAGATCCATCTTCTTGGCTGTCCTTTCTTTCTTTTTGAAATTGAAATAGTAGGTTTAGAAGCAGAAATCTTATTATTATATAAAATACCAAATGACTGACATTCATAAACGGTAGCTTTAATCAGAAGATTTTGTTGGTGACGTGGTATAAAATCAAAGTAAAAGGTCATGGACACAGTGACAAACAGGAAACTGAAGCTATGTCTTCATTGTATTCATAAATTACTTTTGTAATTTTCAGAGAATGATGTCCCTCTTTTTCTTTACCCTCTTTTATCTGCAATATTTGCCTTGATATAAATACGGTTCTGACATACCTTGAATAAGAAAAGAGACCCCCAGCATAGTATTATTTCCATAAGTAGGATATTCCTACTACATTGTGGACAATTCTTGAATAAAGCTTAAGTTCAAACTGAAGTACTGAAATGCTACATAAGATAAACAGCCACTTTTCCCCTGAGAAAAGTATGTGGAATTTCTCATCTACATGGCATAAACTGCAATGAAACAGAATAAATCCATATTAACATTTAATCCAAAGTAATGCCTTTGTACTTGAAATTCTTCTGCATGCAAGGACATAATACAGTTAGTAAAAGAAAGCCTTTGGACAGGAACATTGTTTATAAAAACTGGTAGCTCTTCTGGCAAGGGGACAAAAATCTTATCTAGGGTGGGAGGTTTCCCAGAACTGGCACTGTGCTGAAAAAAACACTAGTATAAAAAGTGTTCTCTTTGTTAATAAGAATCTTTTACTTCAAGGAGTCACTGAAATCCTAACCAATACCTAGCAACAGAGTCCCTGACAAGGGCCTGTTAGAAAGAGAGGGAAGTCAATAAAAGTAAAGTGTAAGTGTAATGTTAATGGCAGGTTCTTGTAGCCATTTTCCCCCAAATTATACCATTCCTATTCAAATACCATCTCGAGAGTCTCAGACAGTGTCAAGTGCAATCATTGTTATTGCAGTTGCCAAGGTAATCAATTGAAATCATAATGAAGGGAACAGAAGGAAATCAATAGAGTCTGAAATTACAAATAAAGAGAAGCTATCGTTTAAAAGCATTTGGCTGAAATCTTCCATATTAATGGAGTCAGAAATGGCTGTGTCATTCAGAAGCAGTGTGGTGCATAATTCACTTGAGTGCATTAGAACACCTAAAAGCTATTGCAGCAATTAGTGCTTCCTACCAAGAAAGTGTCCACCTTAGAAACATCACGGAATTGTTTGTTTGGTTCCAATATGTTTTCATATTTAAAATTGTAATTTTTTTCTCCCTCAGAAAAAGCCATCATGATATAACCTCAATAAACATATTTTCAAGCGCATAATCTGTTGAAGAAGTTTATCTAATGAGCACTATCTCTTCTGGAGTTTTCTTTCAGTTAAAAACCCTACCCAGGTGCACCGTCACCCCAATAGATTTTACACCCCTAGGTGCCCCAGTGTGTGGGGGACATTCCTGCCTAATGGCAGTGTTGAGCATTTACAGTCCATTTTTACACAGAAATTACACCCATATCCTCATACATGTTATTTAACGCAGATATGTGGAGCACACATCACTGCATTTAGACAAAGGCTTTTTAGATGTGATGGAGGGGATACCGTCCTTTTCTCTCTATTTTTGGTACCTCACTAGCTAAAGCCTTTGGGTGGATAGGAGAGCAGATTCTTTATTTGGCTTCAGAGAGACAAGCAGGCAGAGAATGAAGAGCTGAATATGTGTTTCTGCTGTGAGTGCTCTACTAACCAAATGTTATTGCACCTTGCAAATCCCAGCAAATAATTATTCTAGAGGAGAAGCTAAGCGTGATGTGATAGTCTGTTACTGCATTCACTTGGGAAGGAGAAGACATGGGTCCCAGCTCATGAACCAACTGGAGCAGGGAATTGAAGTATCCATTGGAGCAAGAAAGCCAGGTCTCTTAGAGCTAGCCATTATGTTACACATCTATGTCATCTCCCTCTATCCTTCTGGTGAGAGAGGTGGTGAATATTTAATAGTTTCATGCAAAATGTAACAGTTTCTAGTGGAAGATTTGGAAAAAACCCTATCACATCCTACAGCATTGCTCTTAGGTGTTTCCCATGCAAAGAAAATCATCACCATGTGAAAAAATTAATCTATTTGAATTCTTCCCAAAAAGTGTACTGAAACTACTTAGTTGCTTCTGAAGAGGGAGAGAAGCAAGGGTCCACACTGCAATTTTTCAGCTACATTCAGAAAAAAAAAGATGATGAGGGTCCGGTGTTTTTGCTTTTAGGCAGCAGGTCTTACCTCATTGAAATGTGATTCAGCCATCTTAAGGAAATTGTTCTTAGAAGTCAGATAGCAAGAATGGGAACAAAAATTAAGAATGTACCTCCTTTCTGCCTGAAATACTAATAAGTCCAAACGTGGAGCAACCAAGATTTTTTCTACTCAAAAATGTCAATTGGTTTTTGCATGGCATTTAATAAAACCTTTCCATTGCAAATTGCATAACAGCAATTAAAATTCTCATCAAATGCATCTTAACTGTTTATAGCCTTCCACTAGGGAGCATTTTCCTTGGCAAACATCTGCAGTAAAAGGCTATTTAATCTCCGCAAGTGAAACAGTCAGTTATGCTAATTCATCTCTTCTAGTGTCAATTTACATTGAAATCTTGTACAGATCTGGTCTTCTGCAGTTAAGGCACACTTCGGCTTGCTCTGAGAGGAGAAAAAGCTTTTGTGTTTTTTTCTGTCACACCAGCTAAAGTTAGATTTGGTCGCTGTGTGTCTCTGTGAAGGAGTTCAAGGCACTTTGGTCTGCAGTCCACCAATGCAAACTGCTAAGAAAAAGATACCTGATGGACTGACTTTTATGGCTGAAGCCAGTGAAAGAATACATAGCCAAGCAACACAAACAAAATCATAAAATATAAACTAAACATATAACCACTAACAGCACTTTCTGCCTTTCTGTTTGTATAGATTTATTAACAAAGGAATTAAATGCAGAGTGTTGAAAGCAACTCAGCGCCTCCTTTCTCTGGAAAATATTGAAGTCATGACAAAAAGTCTTTCATATCATACATGAAAAATCTGGTGTGTTGTTTTTTCTCCCATGTCACAATTGCAGTCTCTGGGGTACCTTTAGCTCTTATTGTTCCAAGTTTCTGATCTCTGAGTTTTCAATTTCAGAGGTTTTGGACAAATATTATCAAAACCAAAATTGTAGTAGTCTTGAAGATTCCAGGCTGTGCCTTCTAGTATATATCTCTAGCTTTGCTTTCTGGCATCTGGCTCCAGCTCGGAAGATCTGAATAATTTCTCACTTCCTCTTAATGTTCGATTCTCAGATTCATTACTTGCAAGAGCATCAAATCTCCCACCACTGCTTTATTTCCTTTTCTACCTGAGAGGATTTCAGTTTTTACTGATGATAACAGGAGCAAGTCCATCTAAAACAGAGGCCTGAATGCCATTTTTATTTTTAAAGAAAGCTTTGCAAAGGAAGGAAAAGCTACCTTATTAATGTCTGGATAAAAGCCGAAAATTAATCAAATAGATATTTATCCTTTAAATAGTGTACTGAACATTTGTCTACTGTAAAGCCCTCATAGCAGATCAATACTGTTTACACTATTCACTCGCAGAAAGCAGTAAAAGTCTTTCATTCCAACAGTTTCCAGCCATTTAACATTGTTAAAAAGACAGCTAAAACATCAATTGAGGGCATTTTTTCCTAAACTGAAACGGATCGATTAGTTTTCATGACATTCACTGCAATGACTGTGAACTAGAATTAGGAAAGAGGTAATGCGGGAGTAAAAAGGGAAAGAAGTCAGTGCACCTCTTTTAAGTTAATGAAATAAATTGCATACCTCTACTCAACAGAAGTAAATCTTCTTGGAGGGATTGACTTCTTTATAATACTGTGTTAATAACTACTTCTCTACACGTGTAGTATGGATTGCCTTTTAAATTGATTTCTCCGTACGTATGCAAAAGCAATGGCTCTGAAAGTCTGGTCTGTGACATTTGTCATGTTGAATCAGTTAGGCAGCAGTGTAAATTTGTGATCAATGCCACTTCGGTGAGGAAAGGTATTCATTATTAGCAAACTCTAAAAGAACTATGCATGATAACTAAATAGGAATGAATTGTTCTAGGTTTCGTGGAGTTAAAAAACAAAGTGATTACTTAGTTCAGCTAAGGAATGCCTTTGTGTGATCTCCAATCAACAAACCACAATTAATAGTGTACAGAGAAACAATGGGGTGGTCAGGACCATTTTAGCACCCACACTGCAGAAGAGAAGATTTCTTATTGAATAAAAAAGACCAGACTTGAATTCAACATTTTTCTTAATCTAAAGCTCTTTTTTTTATTTCTGCCTGTCTAGTCTGTCTTATTTCTTGTAGTACCTATTTATTATTTTCCCTAATGACTGCACTGTATTTTAAAATGAAAAGTTAAATTTAAATATTAGCCTCTTGCCCTTTAACTAATTTTTTGTTTTTTAATACTTCAGCTCTGGGTGGCATTATATGGCTTATGACAACAGAGTACACATCTGAAACTGAAAAGAAAAGAAAACTTGAATAGGTATTCAAAAAGGCTTGTGAGATGCAGATACTCACGCATAGCTATAAAATTATCAGAAGATGAGAAATTAAACAGTGTAGAAAAATTAAAATTAGAGATATGACATTTCTGGTTTATACCATGAGCTCATTTTCCACCTAGTACTACATAACTACTACAAAAATACTGTTTGAATTACTGAAATTTGCTTCAGGAAATATTCCATGTTTTTATCCTGTAATATTTGGCCTTGAATCTTGCGAATTTTGACTTCTGACTAAAAAAAATATGAGAGTACCTGTAACCGCTTTCCATTAATTTATCTGTCTTAGACTTCTTTGTCACACAAAGTGCTTCAAAACGGCACAAGATTCTGTGAAAGTCTGAGGATGCTGTGTAAGTATTAAAAACAAATGTCATTAAGTCACTGTGTGCAATAGTAATTAGTCATATTAAGGGGTATAAATTGGTTCAGGTAGCTTAATGAAATGGCAGTGTCTTATTCGCTGACATTTTGTTCACTGTACATTTGTTCAGACAGTCAACGGAAAACATGCTTCGCAGGTAATGCTATATTCACCATTCCTTTAATATTCCAAATGGTGAAATACCTTCTTAAAAGTTTAGTTCTTCATCCTTCTCTTATGAAGACAAGCTGAGAGAATTGGAGTTGCTCAGACCGGAGAAGAGAAGGTGCTGAGGAAACCTTACAGCACATTACAGTACCCAAAGGGTGCCAACAAGAAAGCTAGAGAAGGACTTTTCACAAGGGGATGTAGTGATAGGATAAGCAGAGATGGCCTTAAGCTGAAGGAGAACAGGTTTAGGTTACATATTGGGAAGAAATCCTTTACTGTGAGGATGGTGAGGCACTGAAAGAAATTGCCCAGAGAAATTGTGGATTCTAGCACTCAAGGTGTTCAAGACCAGGCTGGATGTGGTGCTGAGCAACCTCCTCCAGTGAAAGGTGGCCCTGCCTGTGTCAGGGGTTTTAGATCTGGATGATCTTTGAGGTCTTTTCCAACCCAAATCATTCTATGACTACATGATTTTATGATTAATTACTGATTACATACATTTTCCACATTTTTCTTTAAGCATAACCATCATCAGTTTTTGAAGGTATGAATATTTTCTGACAGTAAGCACTGTAACTCTTAATTTAATTATGGTCTGATTTTCTCCTCCTACAAACTTTCACACTAGAATGCTCTTCCAAAACCAGGGAAAAGTCAAGCTATATAGGAAGCAGTGCCTAAAGACCTAGCAATCTAAGGTTTATTCAAATAACAGTTTCCTGAGATGCTCAGTGAAATCTAGGTAGTGCAGAATACTCTGCATTTAGGGGAAATCCAGAAGTAGAAGGACACTTTTGACATCTTATGTTCAATAATAGACTTCTCTTTCTTGTAGGACTTGGCGTTGTTGATGGTACAGGGGGATGTCATTGGTACTGCCATTTGCTACAAGCACTAGGTTTGTTTCATGTGTATCAGCACTGGTCAGTATTCAGATATCAAAGTCGCTTTCTACAAACAAATAAATTTTCAAACCCCACTAGCGTAGTCCTTGGTGGTATGAGATGAAAATAGGCATGCTATGAGGAAAACCATGCATAAATTATTTTTAGTTTAAATAAGATGGAGATTTTATGGATTTGGGTCAACAGAGATCACACTAAAATAGTTCACTGCTTCATTCTAATGAGTTTAAAGGATGGCTGCTCTGTTTTCCCTTCAATCTATTTTTGTCCTGTTAGTAGGTAAGTACAATATGTCACTGTGGAATAAAACAAACTGACTCCTGAAAAAAAATTAATATAGGAGTTTCTGCTAAAGTTTTGTTCTAGACTGAAGTCGTCTACAAGGGTCAACATCTGAGTATTGAAAGAATTACTTTTCTGAATATAAACCTGATATTTTAGCAAATATGTAGAATGTGGTCAAGTCTTTCTCCAGCAGAAACACCAGATTTGCCTCTAGGTAGACACATCTATTCCTCCAGGGAAGTGTGACTTTGAATCCAGCCTGGTCTTGAACACCAGAGAGAATTTTGCCTAACCTCTCTGCATTGTAGTTTTTTTGCAATAGAGTTTGGAAGAAAAGCTATTAGGAACCTCTAAAAAGGACAAGCCCTGCTCTGTTTGTGCTTATGTCTCAGAAATTAGTAGGTCCAAATCTCCTACTGCCTGCCCTCATCATTTGTTCATAGTCAGATAATTATACCTGTGTAGTAAGTGGTCCATTTCAACTGCAGTGGATGTGTGGTAGTGGAAAAGAGAAAACAGAGACATCTTGGTAACCTCGGCAACATGCGAAGTCACATATGTAACTTGCCTACATGCAGGGACAGAGGCAGAAAAGCAGAGTGTTTGCTTGGCCATCCAGTCATTTTCCTTCTTGAGAGTGACACGAGAATGGTCAGAAAGCCGTGTTCACAGTCACCTTTGGGAAAACATAAAGAAATAATAGAGACACCAGGACTCTTTCCCTTCACACTCCCGAGAACATTCCTTACTAAAGAATGTAATGTACATCCCTTTGTAATGTAATGAATATCCCTTTGTAATGAATGTAATGGTTTTGATGCCCAGTATACTGAAGAAGCAGGTTTATGTGGCCAGATATGACCTTGAACATTTCTACAGGGACACTGGAAACTCCCCTCTGAGCTCTTTCTAGCTTTGGGCAGAACACAGATCTACACTGTCAACTTCACAAGCATGTGTAAAAAGTAACAAGAGAGATACCTTGTTTATCTCCAGAAAAGCTGCAACATCCATTCTAAGGCTCTTGGGCAACATGAAGGGTACAAAGGGGAATTTATGAATGCTTTAGCTAACTGGGGAGTTTCTAAACTTTTAGACCGAAAAGGATCTTTTAGTGAGAAGCCATGCACAGCCCCACAGGAAATGAAATTTCAATAGATCTGCTTCTCAGAAACACTACTATGAACCCAGATCTTCACCCAACTACACCGTGGAGCCAAGGTATCCTCATTTCAATTCCCCCTTGACAGGGACAGGTAACTAAAGCATAAGTATGAAAGTCCTTTACGGATTTTGTCTCTTAACTTTCTTCTTCAGGGTTAATAGAGCGCAGCATATATCACAGTGGCAGTGCAAGTGTTGCCTTCCTTAAAAAAATATATTCTTAGATTAGAGTTTTCTAATTAAAAACACCCTGAATATAAAAAAAAACCCTAAAACTTAGCCTTTAAATGTATATATTTGGCTTCAATACTGAGTAGCTGTATGCATTATAGAGCACATCAAAAAAGTAAAATAATTTCTCTGCAAATACAAACTGAAATAATACCAATCAACAACCCAAAATTCTAATTCTAATAACTAATACTAATTTTCAAGATATATGTTTACATGAAAGAGAAGGAATATCTGTATGAGAATATGCTATTTGTCAGCAGATGTATAGCATAATTTTAGAACTTCTTTTGCATGAAGAGCTTCCTTAGGTGTTTCAACCATACTTATTATGGACAATGGTAGTACTTTGAAAATATAACTTGGGTAAACAGACACTAAATATAAGAATTTTATCTCACATTTAAGTTACTAAAAATTCTGGGTTGCTGTTCACCAAAATGCCTTTTCAAAAATAGACTCTAAAAAATCAAAACATACCCTTTATGTCAACTTCAGCTAGCTGCCAATAGCTCTTTACTGGGTTAGTCTGTGGGTTGACAGACTTTTGCAAAAAAAGTTCCTGGAATAGATATAACTTGAAACAAAAAAGTAACCTTTGGGGTTTTTTCCTTAAAATTTAGACAGTTCCTGAATTCAGGCCAAATTCAAACAAGGAAAATTACTTTCTGCCTCCTTCACTAATTCATGTGTTTGTACTGGCTGATGGTTTCTTTAGTCTTTGTAGAGTATATCTGTGTTGGTGCGGGAAACCATTCCTGGAGGTGTCATTTATTTGTGTATGTCACTCAAACATTTCAGTACTCTTTAAGGTCCCTATCACAGTGTAAATATAAAAAAACCTATTCTTTAGTTTATTTTTTATAAGAAATAAAAATTGTATATAGTTAGGCTTTCAATAGACTAACTCCATTGAAAAGGGGGTAGCTAAAATAGGGCTAAAGACTCTTTGACCTGCTAAGACAAGGCTGGGGAACAGAAGTTATATGTGTTGTTAGATCAGGAGGTATAACCAGAAAAATATGAAGACCTTACTTGACCAAAAGCTTTGGGTCTGGCTGTTGATTGCTGTATTTTGTTGATTGCTACACTGCTTAGATTTTCTATTCTTTTTAAGTATGACAGGTATTATTTTTTTTCTAACCTGGAGGCAGCATGTTTGGGGAATCCTTCCTGTAGTGTGGAGTTTTATCTGTAGAGACTCTTTAGAGAGAGTGCACCAACCTGCTTGTATTTCCAGAGGTGATTGAAACACAGATATACAGACGCTCTCAGTCAATTTACCCCAAGGTGATGCACTTTGCTTGTAATTGAGAGAAGCAGTAACATATTTATTGGTATAAAGCGGTGATTTAACTAAGGTTCATAGTAAATGTGACGGTGGTTTAATCAGATTCAATGGCAAGGAGCTCTTGATTGTTTACTGCATAAAGGACAGACTCAGGCAGAACTGTTGGAGACCCTGCTGTTGAGCCATGACGTTCAGAAAGGATCCCGTTCCTTTCTAAACTTCTTTCATGAGGGGAGCTCACATGCAGCTGGATCCAGACTTAGTCCCAGACTTGGTCAATGGTTCATGTCTAAATGATTACATGTGCACAATCAATCCTTTATATCACCTAGGTAAGATTTCAAAGTTTAGGATCACTCAGCATGGATCTGTTACAGCAAGGAGTCTCAGCCTTGAGGAGTAACTTTGAGAGATGTCCGTACTCAAGACAAGATCCTGGCTGCAGCCTGCTGTCCCACGGGAGAGGTCAATGGGCCCTGGCTGTCCTTTGGTTATGGAGGAGGATGGTTGACACACCAGCCGTATTTGGCACGTGCTCAAGCAGCCCTTGCCTGTTGAACAGGCATTATGGACCTTTGCTTTTCAGATCTGCTGTTTGTACTGAGGAATGCAGAAAAGAAGTTTAAGGAAGTATTGAGGAGTGGGTGGCACAGCTCCATGAATAAACTGAAACAGTGACAGAAACTTACAAATTCTCATTTTAACATTAATTCCAGACATATTAGGATGCTCAAGCAAAGCTTATTCATATTTAAGATCTAATAGAGACAACATCTATGCTTAAAAATTACAGACACTCTACTGCTTTTACAAGAGATTCAGGGTGTTGAGTATTTCTTTATTAAACACAGCCATGTAATAAATACTTGGGTACAGATCTGATCAGCTGTTCAGGGTTTCCCAAAAGTGACACATTCCCTTCATCTTGTCTGCAGTTCAGCTGCTAAGAACACTGCAGAACTGAGGATTTCCATGTCTGACTTTTCATGGGTGTGTAGCTGGAAAAATAACTAATAATTACCTATCTTGCAAGACTGTTGTGGAGATCACATAGTTAATAATTGTACAACACTTCTAATGTGTAAAGTGCCATGAGATAATTATGACTGTATTAGAATCTTTTGTGTAGATTCTTGTATATTAAATTTCTGTAATACAGTGAGATTCTTTGTCTGCTTCTGTGTGTGAATGAAAGTGCAGGACAAGTGCAGCACTCTGTGAATGAAAGTTCAGGACAAAAAGCAGATCAAGGTTTTTTTTTAAATGGCTATGTCAATTCTATCCCTGGCATAGTCAGCAGGCAAAACTAGCCGGATGATACTAAGCATAGCTTCAAAGAATGATAGTAGCCCTGGAGATTTTGCAGCTAATCACAGATGATTAATGGTGAAGTTACTTTAAAAACCAGATACGTTTCCTTTTTGATTGCTAATTATTCATGAAAAACTAAGAACAAGAGTACTCTGAAGCAGGACAACATATTTTTAAGCACTACAATAAAAGAGAAATTGATCACCTACTTAGTATGCAAGCAGCTAAGTACAGCAGGGTCAGCTGTGCTAATTTGAGAGTCAGATTGGGAGTTTAGAAAAGCCTCTTAGTGCCAAGTGGCTTATTTTAGAGTTTCAATTAAAGATGAACTGAACAGGTTTACACATCTCCATGTACATCTATGATGGGATGTTTGTCCACTGGCATTGTTACCAAACAGGAAACTGGACTAATCTGGCAAATACAACATCAAAATTTAATTTTTTTTTAATTT
>VZRN01001794.1:41860-60672 GCA_013397935.1 Dasyornis broadbenti | reverse complement strand
TTTTTTTTTTTTTTTTAGGACATGGATGGGTGATTTCTATGCCTATGAAGAAGTAGTATTTCTTAACTGGTTTGCTTCTGAAAACCAGAAATATGCATAAACTTTTTTATTATTCCCACTTTTCTCTTTCACATTCTTTAAGACTGGATTATTCAATAGCATAAAGAACCCAAAAGCAAAACCCTAACATAAAAATCAGGTAAGTATTTAAAAGATCAGATAAGTATTTAAACAATGACAGAAGGACAATAAATAAAATCTTCCCCAATTTTTATCTCTTTGGAGTGAAATATCTTCAGGACTAATATTCTGTGTAGCTGGTTTCACTCTACCTCAACTCAGTGGATAAGCCAAGGTGCCAGATTTTTTATTTGTTTTTATTTGTTTGCTTTTTTTCGTTGGTTGGTTGGGTTTTTGATTTTTGGTTGGTTGGTTGGTTGGTTGGGGTTTTTTGTGCTTTTGTTTTGGTTTTTGGTGAGGTTTTTGATTGCTTTTTAGTTTGTTGTTGTTGTGGTGGTGGCTGTTTGGGGTTTTATGTTTGTTTCTTTATTTGTTTCAAGTAAGAATCCAAAGACCATAAAACCCTGATTCTGTTTTATGTGGATGGCTTATTACATGAGTAGTACCTGGGCTTCCAAATTCTTCACAGAGGCAGAGATGGAGCGGTTGCCTCAATGGGCTTTTAATCTTATATTTATCACAATATAAACAAGGATCATCTACATAAGAGAAAAGAAAAGAAATAATAAAAACACCTAGCTACACTGTTTTCTCAATTCTCCTACCTGGGCTGGAAATAAAGTTAGTTTTATTGATTTATAGAAGAAATATCAATCATATTTCTGTATCAAAGCTGCAATTCCTTCAGGGAAAATAATGTAATTTAGCTATGTAAAGAAAACCTACCTAGTTTTATGTTCTGTGAAAGTAAGAGGGTATTGACTAGGACTCCTGTAATTTTAATTGAAGGAATTAAATTTGAGGAAGAAACTAAACAAAAAGGGAGTTATTTCATAGGAAGAGTTTTGAGAGTTTCTCTGCTCTTCTAAAGTGAAAGAAATAAAAATTAAGAGAAGGAACAAGGAGGCTTTGGTGAAAGTGGCCTCTGCTCTTCTGGAAGAAGGTAGCAGGGCTGAGGATAAAGTCCTTTGACTAATGCTGGTTTTGCCACTGCAAAGCAGTGAGTAAAGAGTGGCATATTTCTGCTCCAAAAGCAAGAGCATCTCAGCCCATCTGCAGTGCTGCAGCAGATATATGAGAGCTCACAAGGAGCTGATTTTCTCAGACTTTATACTGGAGTGGCAGATCCCATCTATCACCATACCAGCAGATGCAGATCCCAGATGAGACAAGCAAGGTTACGTTTGAAAACACACCCGAGACCATAGTCCTTTCCTTTTCCTGTCCTTCACTTCATGAAGAGAAAACACCAAGGCTATCCGCTACCACGAAAACCACAAGAGGGAAAGCATTTTCAGCAGTCCTTTGCTCCCAATCCCAGATCAATCACTCTGCCTCTTAGCTAAGCAAAAGGGCATCAAAATTAGATTTGAGTGTGACGAAGGTTTAGCAGGAAAGAGAAGGTTCCTTAAGCAATTGAGCCTATTAGAAATATAACCAAAGAAAATGCACATGGATAGATATGTCTGCCTCTTTATTTGTCAGTATTCCTACTTCCCAGACCATAGCAAATGGAGTTACTGCAAGGCCCTCTGGTATAACTGCAAGAAGATACCTGCAGTGGAATGTGTGAGTTGCTATTTAACTGCAGAATTCAGCACTGCAGTTGATATTACATTTTAGAGGCATTAGAGAAGCTTTTGCTGTAAGAAAATAATCAAAGTACACTTAGGGTGGAAAAACACAGCTGTAATTCTGATCTCAGTGCATCAGAAGTAATTGCCATTGTCCCACTCTGAAAATACACAAATTAATGGAAATAAAGCCTAATGTTGTAGTTTCACCACTCCTTTTCTTGTTCCTTTCTGCCATGTAAGTGATATGGTAGACTGAACAAAAAGGCCTGCCTGACTCTATAAACACACCACTCCCCTCCGCTAGTCAGCTTCCTGGAACAGCTAGCTGATGCTGTCATCAACATGGATTATCTGTAACTATAAGGAAGCATACATGTGTGCAAGAAATGCTCACTCCTAGTTTGAATTTGTCACATCGTTTACAGCATAGGAAGTGCTTTTGACTTCAAAATCCTAACAAAAAATCCCAAACAAGCCCACACTTGTTTGCAACTCTGATTTGTTATATCACTCTGAGATGAAGTCAGAATACTATTTACCAGTCTGTGTTGTTGGATTTCTTCTATGAAAAAAAGAAAGTAGAACAAGTTAAAGCCCACAAATCTGTAAAGACTTTATCTTGATCTCAGAACATAACAAACTTTGTTCTTCTAGCTCTCCAAATAAGGGTTTTTCCCTTACCTGTTGAAAAACTTAAAGGAAATATTGTAGATGAGTATCCATGTGCACAGCAGCCAGAACAACTGAGAATCTGTTGGATACATTAGTAGAAAGTTAAGCGAGGTGGGGAGCCTTTAGTTGATCTTTATTTGAAATATTTTGTAGTTTTGTGAAGCCAAAGAGCATATTAACCTTTTTGTGCACTAAATAAACTTTTATAGACTAACTCTGTTTTAAGGTGACAGAGGAATCAGGAAGATACTAAATCATCAGAGAGATGAAAGATTCTGTCTCAAGACTGTCATTTCCATTATGCTACTGCACTTCATGTACTTCTTGATCCTTTTGCTTGAGCATTATTACTGACATAAAGATGTGGAACAATAGAAAATTAGATTCTCATAGAGTTTAAATAATGGTTCTCATTAAAAACTTTCAAGTAGGTGCTTCTATAAGGACTTTGTGTCGCATGAACACTTTTCATTGCATGAAAAGAAAACATAAAGTAGACATGTAACTGCAATTTGCCACACGTGAATTATACAGTGTAGTTCAGGACTGTAGGCTGGTGTCTCTTGTCCTCACTCATTCTTGTTCCTGTATTAACCCAGTCTTGACCTTCTGTATAACTGAATAATATTAGAAGAGTTTATAATTAAAGTTATTATTTTCTTGCCAAGACTATGTAGACAAAATTGCATTGCTGGTATGTACTTCTACCTGACACATCGCAAAATCTGTTCTGTGATCCTGTTGTTCTCCGGCCTCCCCATAGTGTGAGTACTGCTCCTTCTCTTGAGCAGAAGGAATAAGGGGAACCACAAGAGTGGGTACATATCTTCATCAGAAAAACATGCTCCTCTAGCAACCTCTATCTCTAAATCTGAGGAAACCATCTCCCCCTTGGAAACAAGGACATACAAAGGTTACAGTTTCAGCAACTTCGTACATTCCTCTCATCCTAGCATTAAAAATACACTCACCACACAACAACTAAACCATTTTTGCTTTTCCCAATAAACCAAAATATTTTCTGAGTTATCTTCAAAGCAAACCCTTTCAACTCTGAAATTAAATATTGGAGTCACGTGGGCAACAGCACAGTGAATTAGTGATCTTTGCTCTTGCCCTTGTTTCCATCACACGACAGTGCCAAAAGATTAACAAACAAATAAATGGTATTCAGTTTGTACATTATCGTGTCTTTATTAACCAGATGCCACTAAATGTCACTTACTGGCTATGGTCGTGCTTTAGTGACTGAAGTACAAGAGATACAGTGATGGTCGGAGTGCTTTTAAGTTTGATACCCTTTTTCTTATGATAAGCACCATTTGGTCAAATTAGGTTTCCTAAACTATCCATGAAAACCAAAGTGAAGGCATGCAATAAATTGCTCCAACATTCATGAGTTCTAAACAGTTTAAAAACCCTTCCACAATAAATGGAGAGGACAACTCTTCAACAGTTCTAAAAATCACACACATTTATACATTTCAACACCTTATCACAGGCATGAAAATGAATCTTTTCCTGGATTTTGGCTCAAACTCCAAAAGCAATACTGAGATGCAAAGTTATGAGGATTAAATAGATGCTTGGGGATTTATAGCAAATAACAGCAGGGTTTGTGTGTAACACTCGTTTTCATTTCACTTGCCTTTGAAAATAAAGTTTACTTTTATATTTGTGGTTGCAAAATTCCAATTTTGTCTAGGCTAACTGGTTACATTTCTCATTTCCTGTTACCCCACATCTGATTGTTGGAAATATGTGTTTGCTGAAGAAAGACCAGCCCTTTGTGTTCCAGCAGCACTGAAGGATATGTTTTCAAACAGAAATTATCTAATCACTCACATGCTGGTTTTCCCATAGACTAGCATCACAATTCTTGATGTTTTTACATTTTTATGATCAGAAATGTGCGCTGCTTTTGAGTCCCAATAAGTAAACGTGTGAATTAAGTACTCTTCAGTCTCTGGGTTTGACGAAAAGAAAATGTAAGAGGGATTGTAACCATTTTCCCCCCAATACATTCTGCTAAGCTTGTCTTTTTATTCTCTTTATCAGAGCACTGAACTCAAAATTTTGAACAAGGCACAAGAGACAAACTACTGAAACAGCGTAGGCTCTTTACCTTCTTTCCCTATTAAAATCTGTTCTTGAGAACTTTGTTTCTAATAAGTTTGATAAGATATTGCAGCTGCAAACTCAAAATCAAACCAGAGAGCATGAATTCCACATGGATAATTCGTGTTATGCTGGAACGTGAATACTGCTTGCCATTTGAAAAGTTAGTGGGATAACCTTCCTGAGAAAGGCTTTCATAATTTGGCCTTGACTATGTTTTTGATATGTATGCTGTACTCAGCAGAAAATATTGTCATACTTAATTTTGTGTCACACTTCAGAGTCAAAAGACCCTTAAATTCATCGCTTATTTTTCACACAGAAGCTGGGAAGGTATAAGTTTAACAGCCTTAACAGTTAGTTCAAATTAAACAGATTTATGTTAGTTAGTGTTACACAGAAGTATAGTAAATGCACAATTGATAACACAACTATATAAAAGTTCCATTAATGCCTTGTTCTAACATGTGTTAGACTGCAACTAGAACACAATATATCTTCACACAGGAAAAGAAAAACAGTAGAAGATAGTAATTACCAATACAACTTTATATAGGAGGTGAAGATTTACAGTGAAGTTGTAGGAGTAATATTTTCAGAGGTATTTAAGACTAAGGGTGCTAGAAAAGAAGCAGCAAATTAAATTGCTGGTCTACAATTCACTACCCCTGAGAGTGATTCCTGCTAATGGGGATCCACTTGTCTAAGTCACCACATAAACTGATACAGACTAAGAAACAAGTCACAAAGAAGGGCAAATATAAAAACAGTCACATGCAGTCTCCCTTGCACAACAGAAATGAACAAGCTCCGCAGTATGCTAAGTGCCCAAGAGAAGGACATGCGATGGAGGCTCGAGTTAGAGGATTGCCTTCCCATAGGAAACTGCTTCCTGTTTCCAGCCTCAGATTCTTTTCATTCCCTCATACTGTTACGATCCAGTTATTAAGAGATGCTTCTGTTCAAATTAAGGTGCAAATGAGACCATATGCCTAAGTCAAATGTACAGATTTTATTTAACATTAAATGTAGGTTGACAGTAAATGAGGGAGAGAGAAAGACAGAAAGAAACAGGAAGAGGGTGGGAGGACAACAAGAGAGAGAGAAAGAATCAGATTAAGTAGAAACATATCATCAGCAGATGGATCCTTGTGGCATCCTGCTTGTCCTTCACCCTGGTTTTCTTGGTGGTGGGGGTCCCAGAGTCATTCTTCTGGAGGTACCACTCCTACACAGTCCCGGGTATCCACAGGACACAGATCCTGTTCCCCTAACTTGAGATGGCCTGGAATTAGCTCCTTCTTGGTGTGCCATTTGTGTTTGAGTTCCTGTTGTGGTGGCTTATCTTATAAGAACTTCCTTCTTTGGGACAGTGTTTTGAGAGTGGCAATGGCATTCTTTAAGTCCTTACACACAGTCATCTATCCTCTGTACTAAGTGGATCTTCTCCTTCTGTGTGTTTTTATCTCCTCCCTCTCTCCTAAAAGAATTTTATATCCTCTTTCAGTCTTTATTTTCATTGCTTAAAAAACCCAAATCTCTTCAATTTTCAGCCAAAACAGAGAAAATTCATACTCTGGGTCTTTCTTATTTCTGTTGTTGGCATCTTTTGAACTGTAAATATGTCTTTCTCAATTAGGGTTGAACAAAACAATATTCCTCATGGTAATGGCAATGGGTCTTTGTAATCACAATCATGATTTAATTAATACCTTGCTGTTTGTAAAGGAAAAACCCTCATCTGCTCTATGTTTACTTCATCTACATTGGTTGTTCTAGGATCAGATGTTCCACTCTGATCGCCTCTCTGTCTTCTGGTTCCAGCTGGTGAATCTAATTTTTTGCTTTAGAGCAAAAGCACAGTAAGAACAAAATGTCGTTTTGATTGTACCATTACACTTTGTTCTGCCCCTGTTACTTTAGTTCTCAGGAGCATTCAATTTTTCAATAAGATATTTTGCTATTCAAGGTTTATTTAAATGCCTACTCAATTTCTGCCACCAGCAAACTCTGTTAGCACATGCCTACTCTTGGATTTATCCCATTGAAATATAAATGACAATATTTATGAAGTGGAAGAAGAATTAAGGAATGAAATATGCTTAGGGAAAAGAGTCTGGAATGTGATGAGCTTGCATGGAAATCTCAGCTGTGGAGCCAAAGCCTCTCTGTAGCTGATGGATTTTTTTCTTCACTTAAGGAATGTCTGCCTAGGGACTATATCCAAATGTGACAAGAGTATTTTTATTTATTTTTCTTTTCTGTTTATTGACTTTTTCTAAGGCAGTTACTGCTAATATTGGAAAAATTGATTCCCCCTGAACTTCAGCTCTTTTTTATTGCCAATGTTATACACAGAGAATAACCAATAGATAGTAAGGGGTGGGGTGGAGGAATACAGCAGAGTATTTCTATTTTTTGCTTATTTTCAGATTTGTTGTTTGACATTTGGGATTTTTAAAATAAATTCCTTTCCTAGATTCCTCGTTAATTTCTCTAAAATTTATGCTGTTGGATAGGTACCCTTGGTTTCGGTTTTTTCGTTGATTTTCGTATTTTTGGGTCTTAACCAAGTTAACTTTTATTCATACAGTTTGATAATGTTGCAACCTTGACTCACTTCAGTGAGCTCTCATACATACAAGTAATTCCAAGGCAAAATGACTGCTCAGACAGGCTCATGACATGATAAATACAGGGTAGAAAGAAAGGTGATTTAAAAATCTTGAATATGGTCTAGACCGAACATTTGATTATAATGATGTCATTTGGCTTTCATGTGGGACAGGGGGCATTCTGCCTTGGTGTGAACTTCTTTTTATTAAACACGTATTATTTTTCCTATAAAATTCTGTATACAAGTGAGAAAATTTTAACAGATTTGGTAAGGCAGCAAGAATTACTACACTTTCTTAATTCAAATTCTTAATTCACAATTAGATCGTATATACTGTTTGGGGTTGAAAGCAAAACCTAAACGATCTAATTATTTCTTCTGTTTTAGATAAGTTCTTAATATACGCGCGGTTCTATTAAATTTTCAGTCACATCTACACCTTGTAAAGTTTCCTTTATTTCATAGTGTTTCAATGTGTCAGTAGTGATTAAGACACAAAAGTTTCATCTGGCAGTCAGGTTTCTTGTTTTCTTTTGGCTTACCTTTCAGAATCAAGTAGTTTTTTCTGTCATTATTGTCTATTACACTAGAAGTGATTAAATGACCCAAAAGGAGGAGACTATCATTTCTTCATGTTCTCTAATGCAGACAGGAGTAACAAGATCTGAGGAAGAGTGTTTTAAGTAGCACCTCAAAACCAAAAGATAAGATACAGTGACTAGAAATCCCTCAAATCCATTTTCATCAGATGGAGAATTTACATGAGCTTCTCTGCTCTTTATAGACAGGAGGATCTCAAAAGAATTTGAAGGAAAATTCCCCTGTTAAAACTGAAGGGCAAGTATGTCCATTAATCAATCCAGTGATGACCTTGAGAAGGTGCTTCATGCTTCACCTTTTTCAAAGGACCCAGTTTATGCTCATGAGGCAAATATTTCACTCTGTCAACTTATTTCAGAGTCAAATAACTGAACTATATACTGCTTTTAGACCCCTTCCTCAGGAATGTCCAGTCATATCTGGTATAAAAAAAGGAACAAGCAGTGAATGTTCCTCCATTGTTGAAAAATCATCAAACTATAGATTTTTTGAGAAATGAAATTTAAAAAATAATTTTAAAGGGCATCAACTCACCAATTTTTCTTCTAAAATCTGATCGTTAGGTCTCTGTTCCAGTCCTTCACAGACTTCAACTGAGTAAAGTAATGAGTCCTGTGTATGGCAATCAACTCTTAATACCTTCTTTAGTGATCTAAAATACACTTACGGATTTCCTTGATATTTCAGTACTGAAGCTATTACACTGTTATAAAACTGTACTTGCGAAAGAATCAGCTTCAAATGATAAGACAATATGGGGGTTGGCCTTAAGTATTAAGACTGTTTCTCAGATATCTCAGGACCAAAATCCTGGACTAGTCAGGAAATATTTATGCTGTGTTCAAGCCACAGGAGTCTGAAATATTCCTACAGGGAAAGGTAAGGTGTCTCAGATACAGACTACCTTTCTTCTTCTTGCAAACACACATATATTGAGAGGAAGATTTAGTGAGACAGAAACTCTCCATCTGCTGCTTCTGCCTCAGGCCCAGGCCATAAGAGGCAGAGGTCTGGGGAGTCTTTCTCAGTTTGGAAGAAATTATGAAGAAAAAACTTTCTTCATCCCTTTCTAGAAAGTAAAGGAACAGTTACAATCCTGGAACTACTCTATAATTCACTGCATTTGAAATCAGGTTCAGTTTTATTGTTAAACTCCACTTTAACCAAAAGATGACCTTTATACCTTTCTCGGATCAGTAGAGTTCAATTTTTTGTGTCACTATCCCTGGCTTGACATTCATCTGTTTTGCCAGTACAATCTTTGTTAGTGATATCAAGGAAAGTAAGATATTACTTGCTTGCAGTAAAATGTTGCTTATGTCAATCTATCTTTTTTCCCAAGTCAATGTAACAGCATCAGTAGAAAATTTAGCATGCTAATTCGGGCTGGGATAGAATTAATTTTCTTCACAGTAGCTAGTATGGGGCTGTATTTTGTGTTTCTGATGAAAGAGGGTGTTGACAGTATAGAGATGGATTTGTTACTGCTGAGCAGTGCTGGCAAAACATCCTGGCCTTTTCTGCTTTTTGTACTGCCGTGCCTCCAAGGAGGCTGAGGGTGCACAAGAAATTGAGAGGGCACACAGCCAGGACAGGTGACCTCGACTGACCACAGGGGTATCCCAAACCACATCAGCAAATAAAACTGGGAGGAGAAGAAGAAGGAAGTGGAGAACATTTAGAGACATAGTGTTTGTCTTCCCAAGTCACCATTATGTGAGATGGAGCCCTGCTTTCCTGGCGATGAGTGAACACCTAGCCCCTTATGGGACTGATGGAATGAATTCCTTGTTTTGTTTTGCTTGTGTGAGTGGCTTTTTCTTTACTTATTAAAGTTTGTCTTTATATCAACCCGCAATTTTTTTTTTCATTTTAACCCCAACAATTGTTTCCCCATCTTTCTGTGAAGGAGTGAGTGAGTGACTGCATGAGGTTTAGTTGCTGGCTGGTATTAAACAATGACCTTCAGTAATCTTAGCAGGAGCTTGAGAATTCCAGAATAGAAGTCATACATGTGTTCTGTGTTAGTTTTCTTGTATGCTGAGAAAAGTTTTGGTGTTGAGGGCACGCTTCTTTTTCCACTTTTTTCCCCAGTGTTATAATGTATTTGTAACCATCCCTTAGTTAAAGGTTTCGCTTCAGATTTATATATAAATGTAAATATGCATGTGTATACACATTTGTACTATCAAGTTCAATAAACACAGTTTGTGTTTTCTGATCATGGCTTCTTCTTAAGTTTTTGTAAAACATAAATAAATCTAAGCTGAATAATGCACATACATGCACAAACAATTTGCTTGGGACTAGAAGGGGGTTAAATGATGCTTGAAGAATTTCTGTGTTTTGTAAAAAAAATGAACAATGGCATGGATGCAGAAATAGTGAGCCTAAAGACCTATGGCTTGCACTAGTGAAAAAGAAGACTATCAGAAAATAGACCAGAATGAGGGTAAATCCTCTTCTTCAGGCTTTAAAGTTTCAGAGAAAGCAGACGAGCTTTTAAGCTATCAAGTTACCTTTGTCAGTTCAAAGACCCATTTCATATTCCAACAATTGATACTGATGATTTTCCATGGAAGAACTGGCAATGCTGGTTATAGAGTATTGGATTATTCTTCTTGCTTCAACCCAGGCTCTGAATTTCATGCATGTGTTAAGTTTTACCATTTTTCCAGATAGTGCATTAATATGGTGGGCAGGCAGTTAGAGATTAGCTAGAGACCATTTTTCATTTCCTCCCCTTAGGTCAAGCATGCTGGAGAGAAAGCCTTTTTAGTCTCATTATATGGAACCATAAAAATATCGATTCATTACTGGTTTAAATGCACATTTAGAGAGTGTAAAAGGTGCTATTTTGTGTACAGTTTTGTCATGAAATGTGACGTGACCATGATTTACCCTGTTGTTCAAATGGTGAAATGATCTTATGAGAAGCAGTTCCATCACAGGTAAAAAAAAATATGAGAAAGGAAGGGAATGCTGGTGTTCAAAGCTTTTCTGTAGTTACTTATATTAGTTATTTTTGCTAGTAAAGAATAGAAACTTTCTGTGCTTTGACTCTTCTCTTGCACTTACACCCTCTCTCAGAGCTAAATAAAACTTTACTTGTCACTTTCTTGTATTCTTTCAAGAGAATGAGAAATCTCTTCTTCCCATGTAATGTTGTGTGACAACCACTTACACTAGTGGTCTGTCAGTAAATATTTTTTGAATCTGCTAAGAACATATAAATTCTCTACTTGGGAAATTGTACCTCTTTGCCAGTTCCTCTCAGGCAGAAAAAGTATTTGTTTTTATAGAACAGAATCTTTTATATTACACATCAATTATTCTGAAATTACGAAAATATTCTGTTTTATTTTGACTCAGCTATGTCAGTTAATCCTTTCTAATAGAGAACGTTGAAGTAAATGTATATATCTAAAGGTAATGCTAACTTTATGTTTTGAAGTAAACAAAAGCAGATCATTCATGGAAGGTTGTGATGCTTCACTGAAGCCAAAGAAGACATAGTGATTTCTATGACATTTTTAGATAAGTGGGACATTTTCAACTGGCTTTGCTCATTCATGTTGACAATAACATGACAAAAATAAAATGAGAGACTGAGAAAGACAGTGAGAGAAAGGGCTTCCAGAGTTTAAAAAAAAAAAAAAAGGGAAAGGAGAAAAAGAAACAAATGTTTTTTAAAAGCAAAGAAATCTTTAACACAATTTCAAATTAAGAAAACATTATAAATTTTATTATCTATTCCAATATACAGAATTTTGTGAATTTTGAAACTCCATGATCCTATGTAAAAATGAGAAAATTGCCTAAAACCAAAATAATTTGGTTTAGTCATTCAAAGGGGTCCTAATAAAATATTTTGACACAGATGAATTAAACTCAAAAGAACAACAATATATTTACATTTTCTTTAGAAATGGAAATTAGTATATTCCTGAAAAGTGTTTTAATTTTCAATATTTTTATGTTCAGCAGAAAGTTATTCCCTTCATTTATTTCCAGCAAGATTGGATGATTACACAAATTATGCTATTTCAAACTAAACAGAGATATTGAGGTAGATTTAATTCTCATATTGAGGAGGGAGTAGAAACATAGTACGTACTTCCTGTTACATCTGATTTCTTAACAAAATTACAGTATAATCATACAGTGTACTTATAGTTAGTGTCTTCTGTGTAAAATGTTCCCTAATAACTTTTGTTCCTAAGAAGATTGTAAGTTCCTAAGTACTTCTTAGGAACTTCTGAAGTTCCTAAGAAGTTCTGGAAATAGTGTTTGGCTCCACATATTTGGGATTTTTTTTTCTGTACAAACTTTAACAGACAGTGTTTCTGGTTGAAAAGAAAATCCTTGATTTATTGTGCTATTTTGCAGAGGATAATTCTCTTTGTAGTCTCATTGTATGGGATCATAAAATATTGATTCACTACTGGTTTAAGTGCACATTTAGAAGAGTATGAAATGTATTATTGTGAAAGATGATGTTTCTAAATGTCTCTCTGAATCTTTCAAAGTGATTGGACATCGTGTGGATGGTGAATGGAGCTTTCAATGCAAGGGTCCTTACCACAACATCTTCAAGTGGTTCAAAGGAGAGCTCTCATTTGGCCAGATGTTTGCAATTCAAATCACCTCCAATTTTATGTGGCCACTCCAGAACATACAGGATCCATTTCTATCAATTATTTCAAATTACATAGAAGGCATCTATGAACTCATACATCTACAAGAAAAGCTTCTACCAATTATTTAAAATGGTTTACAGAATTTGCTTAATTCTGCAGAAAAAGCTACTGCCTGCGATGGCTTAATTCCCTTGGGTTCTTTGTCAAGACTGTTTAATTATAAAAACAGTGATCATTTGGTTACAGACAGCAAGGACTGCTTGGAGATATGTCCAGGCTGTCCAAAATGTTATTGTTGCAGGCATCCTTGTTCCAGCCTGCCCCAGAAGGTAAGAGTAACCCAGATCCTTGTTAATGGATCCCTTGGTATCTATTATTAACAGTGAAATGTATTATTAAGTAAAATTAAATGTGAAATGACACCAATGATTGGTTGATTGGTGTTTGTAAACAGATAGATAGATAGATAGACAGATAGATAGACAGATAGACAATTTTAGAACAATCTAGTTGCAATGGAAAGCAAGTATGTAGCCATTTTGGTTCTTATTCTGTATAGCAATATAGCGATATGAAACCTTAATAAAATTGCTTTAGAAAATGTACAAAGAAAAGAAAGAGAAGCTATAAGAGCAGAAAGATGTCACCACCTGAGGACCTCACGACGAGATTTGGTTGTTGCAACTTCAGTGTGTGTTGGTCAAAGTGATAGCTGCAGTTTTGTCCTGTTGCAGGTGGAGGAAGTCCCTGAAACACAATGTCCAACGGCTTAAAGTATGCCCAGGCTCAGTGGGAACGCCTGGGCACCTCCCCTGGGCAGGGGAGTTTTACACTATTTTGCGATCACACGCAGTCCTCTGGTGGAAGGCCCCAGAAATGACTCTGGGTGCACGTTGGAGGGTCTTTGATAGTTTATGATACCTTCTAACACCCGTCACATCAGTGTAAAGCCCCATCAGACCTTCCCCAGAGGGAGGAAGGGAGTTTTACAACTGAGCTGTGTAAGAGAAGGCAGGAAGCATGGTAAGAGGCACCATCTAGTCTTGCAGGGTAAGAGCCTCTCCCTTGGGGGTGGGGTGCAAACCTGGCCTCAGCAATTGAGTCTGTGGGGTCTGGAAACCCGCCGCCAAACCCAGACAGAGCTGAATTTCCACAGAGCTGCTGAGAATGCTGTTCTTTGTGGATACGTTCTTCTCCTTCCAGGCTTGTTTACTTCCCCTTAGACCTGAGATAATTGGACAATAATTTACCACCTTTATCTTATCTCAAGTTTCTGGCAGGTGTCTTAATTCACACTCCAGTAACTCATAGTCCAGTCCCCATCAGGAGGCACATTTGGGGATAGGTGGGCTTCAGCAGTCACAGATGAGCAGTTGCTTCATTGCACAGTTTGCTACAGTGGACAAAAGTCCTTTGGTGATTTTAACAATGTTTAAACCATGAACCATAACATTTCGGTCTCTCACAGTTCTGCACAAAAATGGCAAATACTTTGTTATGAAAAGATAAGGGTGACTAGGGTTTCAGTCAACCACTGAGTCTCATGCCAGTCCATTGCCAGAAATCAGTCCTTTGTCTTATGCAGAAACTAACACAGCAGCTGATGATTAGCTGCAACAGGTATCCACAGGGCAAAGCTCTAATACCCAGTTTTTCACATTGTGTGACAAGAAGAGGCTGGAGAGAGGTGAGAAATGTTTTTAGTTTTCCTTACTGTGGGAAAGGCTGAGTTTAGTCATTTCAGATGAAACAGGAAAACTTAACTCAGCAAGTTTCACCAGTCTTTGTGCTATTTATTTTATAGTTCAGATAGGATTTCTTATTGCAGTAGGAAGAAGGAGACAGAATTAATGGTTATATGACAACTTAACTCTTTCAAGTTCAAAATAACCATTTATAAGAACTTACTTTAGTACCTTTTACTTTCAGTAGGTGAAAATACAGAGACTGGAAGGGAGGAGTAAAGGAGAAAATGCATGGTGACTATTTCTATTGAAACACTTTGCCTACATTGTTCAAAAGGTGTTCAAACCCCTGAGGGAGAAATACAAACGTATAATTATATTCTCTCTTTGCTTAGTCTTCTGAAAGAAAGAGTGACGTTTTGCAGGAGGACAAATAAAGCATGACTTGACAATGATTAATAGTCACGAAACATAACAGAAAATGGGATAGTGGTTAACCTGATTAAGTATGAAAACATGCATTTAAACACTGTCACAAACTAGAGTATCTGTACCTTGTTTTTTTAGGAAGAGGTTTACTTTTAAATAATTAGTATTTGTTGTTCTAATAATGTACATAACATTTTAGTAAGGTTTTTTCCAGTAAAAAATGAAGTGTCTTGTTTTTTACTGCTCTTCACACCCCAATAATTTAGTTAGCTTTTAATGGATGTTACTTGGACATTTGAGGCAAGTGCCAATTGACCTGTCATTGCTCTTTCAATTTCTTGCTGAAGATAGGGACATGGTACAAAATAAATGTATAACAAGAAGAACAGTAGGTAAGTGATTATGGAAACTTGAAAAATATAGTGATGAGCTTGCATGGAGAGCCAAGAGTAGCATTTCATGTCCTATGGCAGAGATAGGTGACATCCTTCATTTAGTAATGAAGAGTTACTACCAACAGTACCTAAAGCTGCAGTGAAAACCAAATAAGTGACTGTGCAAACAAGCTTAACTTTTGGCAAGTTCTCCAGTGAGGATGTGAGTTTCACAGGTGGAAAAATGAGGGTCTAATATGAAGAATTTTATGACCTGCCTCTAGCACAGCCCAAAAGGTTTTTGCTTGGCACAAACTTCAGCCCAACCCTGCCTTTCACGGAGATCTCCAGGAAGCACAGAAAATCATACCATGCATGAAGTGAAATGGAGAACAGCACAACAAAGAAAGTGCTCTTCTGAAATGGTTCTGTTTGACACTAACTTAGCAAAGTGTAATGTTTTCTCTTTTTTCTGTGACTAAAACAAAAGCCTGCACCACAGTGACTATCAGCAAGTTTATACAGTACACTGTGAGAGCTCTACACAGTTGCTTACAGACCATCAAGAAGAGCAGGTATTCTCCAGTCCAAGTGCTAGAAAAAGACCAGGGCAGTTCACAAAAACAATTACATCAATAGCGTTTATTGTCCCTTTTGTTCTCCAGAGATGTGTGGAAGCTGGGATTGCTGAAGAGACTCCCTCTGTATCAAAGTGAGAGAGAGAGAGAGAGTGACTGTTGCCATGGTGTGCAAATGCTTTTTCATAAATGTTTCAGAAAGGTCATGCCCTGCTTGATTAATTCCAAGAGTTCATATTCATCTACTGCCACACAGCCAGCTTACAGCAGATGTTCGCAGAAGCCATTTTATGCTGACTTATAACCCTTCCGTTTCTTTCAGTGGCTAATGTATCAGGATGTTTGTATTCTGGACACAGAAGTAACCAGTGCAAGTGCTGAAGTGTCAAGTGCCAGCAGCCTCCATTGTGCCTTCAATTGTCTTTGCATTACAGCAGACTCATTCAGCAATTAACTGGTAGCAAATTTTGCCCTTCCTGAACGACCACATACTTTCCCTAACGCAAATGTATCAGAGTGAGTGGACTTACTACATTTTTTTCCCATGGTTGAAAGCAACATGCTCTCAAACACAGGAATGACAGGTTTCTGAGGAGGTTGGGTGTACACAGTCCAAAGACAGGACAAGGGATAGAAGAAATTATTTTATATCCTATGCCCTCCTCACCTCTCCGTCTCCTACGCAAGCATCAGGTTGCCAATAGTAAGGGCTAAGGAAAGGAGCAGTAGGAGTTGGGTTTGCTACATATTTTGGTACATCATAACTTGTGATGTAATGAGTGGAAGGAATACTTGCAGAACAAGAATTTCTGTTGCATCATAAGAGAGGAGAGCAGAGATGGTTGCAAATGGCAAAAAGCAAACTACACGGTTTGCAAAAAAAAAAAAAAATTCTACTTTTAAATTTTTCATAAATTTTGGAAAAGGTATGCTTCTGCCTAATTTGTGCACATAATTGCCATTATGAAAAGCTTTATTTGTGTGTTTCTTATCCATATTTTTCTATGAAATTCAAGGACAAAATCTTGGGATATGAATCTGGCCAAATTCAGCTAAACAAATGTTCATTCAGTTCCTACTGAGGTGATGAAATCATTTTAATGTGACTGTCTGGTAATCACAGTAGGTTAGTAGTACTCTCAGATATTATGTCTTGACTTGTATATTGTGAAAAATAATGTCAGATGGAAAGACAAAATTATCGCTGCAGCTCTTGTTATGTAGGTAATGTAGATAATCTTCAAATTCCTTTTGTTATTATGATTTTTCTACTGCAAAACTAGACTTCTAAAAGTCAAGCTATTTTAATTACAGATGATTTCACACCTGCATTCAATTATCTCTCCTCTCCTCTCCTCTCCTCTCCTCTCCTCTCCTCTCCTCTCTGTTGGGCAAAGAGGAATGGTCAGTGGCATGGGTGACTCTGAAATGAAATTACGCTTTGACTAGACAGTTCTGGGAAAGATGGGCGTTCAAAAAATAAAATAAAATAATTTTTTGACTGATGAACTTGACAGGGTTGACTAAAGATATCAGTCCCAAACGTGCAACTGTGGATTAGTACAACACCTTGACACAGTCCTTTCTCCTCCACGGGTTGAAAGGCAGGCCAATAGTCTTCTTTATTCACGTAATTTCTTCTCAGCCCATTATACTTCTCAGTAAGAATTAATGCAAACAGAGAATCTGTATATTTTGTAGGATGGAGCTCACAGTGTTGTCCAATGGAAACACATGCCCCAAACCTGCCCTGTCTACAAAGAAAGTTTACTCTCTTGCTCTGTGTTCATCACTAGAAGTTTTGTCACCTTCAGGAACATAACTCTTGAGACAGGTCATGGATGTCTGTTAACCTGAAGGTCATAAACTCTTTAAATAAATAATCATTCTTTCAAAAATGTTTCTGAAATTTAATGTAAGTTGAAGCGAGAGAATTGGCCCAGTCCATCACACACTGAGCTTGGTTTTGTCAGCATGTGCTCTCAATCACTTATCAATTACTTATGCAAATTGGAGGAGCAGATGACAAAGGTGACTTTCTAGGCTGCTTTCAAGAGACTTTATAAAGCCAAGAGCAGTGGATATCTGTGGGGTTTGAATTTTTTTTTTCTTCCTTTTATTACTGCTTGTGGGCAGGGTTTACTTCAACTGTCAAAAGTCAACAGCTCATGAGATTATGGTGCAGATAATTACAAAGTAAAACTATTTTCACTGAGAAAAAAAAAAAAGCAGAGATAAGTTGGACGATTATGGGTGCGAAAGGTTTTTTGATTTAAAACTAGGTTTCGTGTTCTATTACACTGAAATCCTTTCCTAGCTGTTCTTGTATGCTTTCCATTACTTAAAGGGTGAACAGCATAGCTTCTTCCCTATGCTTCCTTTTTTGTGCACATCTTTCCCATGTGCAGTTGTATCATACCTGCTATTTGTCATATAAACACAGTGTGAAGTGATGTGGAGAACTGTAAAAAGGTAGAGCAAAGGGTTGGTCAATATACAATCCTTTAAATGCTTTCCTTAACTTGCATAACTATGTTTAATTATTTTGTTCAGAATATAGGCACCATTTTGATTTACTATAGTGACCAGTGACAAAAGAAATTCCCTGCAGGAAAGGGCCTTTGAGAGTCTCTGAGATCCAACAGGGAAATCAATGACATTTTAATCTGAATTAGACATAGTTCCTGCAGAGAGGAAACTGAACAAGCCTCCAGAAAACTGTTGATTCTTTTAGTAAATAAGACATTTTTCTGCTTTGCTATCATAGTACTGTGAAGATTTTCTGATGGAAACTTGCAAATGAATTGTTTGATATAGAAGGTATTTGTATATTTTTAGATGAAAAAATGTCAGTTTAAATTCTGTATCAGGTTAAATACAAGCAATAGTAAGATTAATCTTTTTTTTGTATCTGGTCTTTTGAAGATTAAAACCAATCCATGTATAATCCCTTGCTGCTAGCCAAAATGCATTTTTAAAATGTTCCTTTAATTATCTAAACACTAGGACTTGCACATTGTATAACATCACATGATCTTATCTAAAGTATTATTAATAGAGTATTCTGTTAGAAAATGCAGGAAAATCCCTCTTTGTAATTTTCCTGTGTGCTTCATTCCCCCTCTCCTCTATACATTTGAAAATTTGCCTTGCTTGTTCATAGAAAGAAGATAAACCCAGAATGTCTTGCATGTTCAGAAAGGATCTCAATATTGCTACTAAATAATTTCTCACAAACAGAGCTTGTTGGGACTTTCTGAAGCTTCCTGAGTTCAAAAACTTTCCACTTTTTTTTTTTTTTTTTATTTTTATTTTTTTTTTTTTTTTTTTTTTTTTTGGTGT
>VZRN01001794.1:28013-41854 GCA_013397935.1 Dasyornis broadbenti | reverse complement strand
TTTTTTTATTATTATTATTGTTTTTTATTTTTTATTTTATTTTGGAGTGGGGAAGACTGTCTTATGGAAATTTGAAGGCTTTCAGAACAATACAACATTTTCTGAGAAACTTTCCTAGTTTTCTTTCATTTGCCCAGGTCTTTAAAAGATCTTAAATGAGTTAAGTTATTGTATATCTTTTCTTAAGATTGTCAGAAAGCCAGGATTCCCAGATGCCCATGTTCCTAAGCTCTGGGCAACTCTACTACGTGTGCACAAAGTATTGTGTATATTTTCCAGTGCCTATGATTCTATGACAAACCTACCTTGCATGTCTGCAAGATCTGTTATTTTCCACACTCCCTCCTGAAATCTGGGATTGTCATTCAGTTGCTGGGTTTCTTTACGATGAATTATCACTACCAGTTGGTCAAATTTATTTTTAAAACATATTACGAGGCAGAAATCTTAATTTTCTGTCAGATCACTTGTGAATTGGGTGCTATAATTTAGTTGTTTCTCATCTCTGTGAGTTGTCCCATTCTCTATCTTTTTCACGTCCGGAGGGAGAGGATCCTGGAAAATACAAGTGTGTCAGCCTGTCCTTGGGAACTGACAGTGTTATGGAAAAGACCATCTTGAGTGAGATCAGACAGCACATATAGGAGAGCCAAGGGCTCAGACCCAGCCAGCACGGACTGAGGGAAGGGAAGTCCTGCTTGACCAACCTGATCTCCTCTTATGACCACATGGCCTGCCTGGTGGATGTGGCTGTTGTTTACCTGGACTTCAGCAAAGCCTTTGACACCATCTCCCATAACACACCCCTGGGAAAGCTGGGAGCCCATTGCTTGGACAGGTGCACTCTTTGCTGGATTAAGAACTGGTTGATGCCTGGGCCCAGAGATTGGTGGTAGATGCTGTCACATCCCTTTGGTGACTGGTGACGTGCAGTGTTCCCCAGGGATCTGTGTCAGGCACAATCCTGTCTAACATCTTTATTGATAATCTGGATGAGGGGTTTGAGTGTACCTCAAATTCTTGGACAACACCATGTAGGGTGAGAGTATTGATCTGCTGGAGGGTAGGAGGGCTCTGCAGACGCATCTGGACAGGCTGGATCAATGGACCAAGACCATCCATGAGGCTCAACAAGGTCAAGTGCCAGGTCCTGCACTTCAGCCACAACAACTTCAGGCAGCAGTACAGGCTGGGAGAAGAGTGGTTGGAAAACTATCTGGAGGAAGGGACCTGGGTGTGCTGGTGGCGCTGGTGGCAGCAGCTGAACATGAGCCAGGGTGTGCCCAGGTAGCCAAGAAGGCCAATGGCATCCTGGCCTGGATCAGCAACAGTGTGGCCAGCAGGACCAGGGCAGGGTTTGTCCCCCTGTACTCAGCACTAGTGAGGCCACACTTCAAATCCTGTGTTGAGTTCTGGGCCCTTCACTGCAAGAAAGACATTGAGGTGCTGCAGCATGTCCAGAGAAGGGCAGTGGAGCTGGTGAAAAGTCTAGAGAGTGAGTCTTATGAAAAGTGGCTGAGGGAGCTGAGGCTGTTTAACGTGGAGGAAAGGAGGCTCAGGGGGACCTTCTCACTCTCTAAGACTGACAGAAAGGAGGGTATAGCAAGGTGCAGATTGGCCTCTTCTCCCAAGCAAATGATGACAGGACAACAAGACATAACCACAAACTCTGTCAGGGGAGGTTCAGGTTGGACACCAGGAAGAACTTCTTCATGGAAAGCATTGTTCAACATTGGAATGGACAGCCCAGGGAGGTGGTGGAGTCATCATCCCTGGAGGTGTTCAAGGAACAACTGAATGCAGCATTCTATGCTCTGGTTTAGTTGACAAAGTGGTGTTTGGACAAAGGTTGGACCTAAATTCTGTGATTCTGTAATCCATTTAATGTAACATGAAGCTAACTCACTGTTTCTGGCATCTTGACTTGCTCATTTTTTTTTACGTGTAATTTACACTTCAGGTTTATCCCAAGATTTAACCGAGCAAAGAATTTAGAAATTCCTTTTGCACTATCACGAGATGAAGAGATAAACAGCTTTTTTTTTTTTTTTTTGTCCGTAGGAGGGACTCTGATCTTCAACAAACTTTCATCTATGCTACTACATTATGTTGGCATTATAGAAGATCTGCGTGATCTGATCAGACTTTAGTGGATTTTCGTAGACAAAGGTTGTTCTTTTTAGGAGAAATGACAGCAATCATTCTCTTGACAAAGTCAAATGCTTTCTTTACTTTGCCTTAACCCGCTGTTCCTAAAATAGTTTGAAGAAGTGTTATTTTTGTTTCAATACACTGACTGCAAAAGGGCTAAATGCAAAAGTATCAGCACATAAAAGGAGGTTTATATGCTGTCATTTACAATTATTATTTTAATATAAAAGGATTTTTATATTGTTTTCCCAAATGCAGGATTTTACACACTGTTCCCATCCATTTTGTTTAAATGAGTAAAATAATATCAATTTATTGAAGAGTTGTGCAACTAAATCCAAATGAAGGTGCTCTTCTTAGTGCTAATAGAAGTTACTATGGTTCTGTACCTTGTTTTCTTTATGTTTTTTTGAATGGCAGACACTGGGTTGTGTTTGAGAACTCACGCAGAGAATCTAAAACATAAAGAATTGCAATACAAGAAAATGCAAAGACAAATGTGTAAATGCCTATCACTTCTTTTATTGAAATCTTTATATTGATTGAAAATTTGAAATATTTATTTATTGAAATATTGATAAACTTTACAAGACTTCCGAAGAGAAGTATTTTCAATTAGAGTAAACTTGTTTGACTAAAAAAATGCATTCTTGCATTTATCCACGTATGTAATCCAGCAAAATCCTAACATCCAAATGGAAAAAACTGAGTTTTATTTTTGGACAAAATTCGTCAGCCTGCCAATTCTTTCAATAAACTAATATAATTCCAGAGGACAGGGCAAATTTTGACTGTTTCTTCTATCAAGCGGTAACTTTTTTTTCACATTCCGGTTTCTTGATAAGTTTTTTTTTTAAAGTATTTTAAGCAGAAGAAGGGACCTATACAAAGAGTGATATTTGAAGATGTCCTTCACCTATTTGGTAAATTGTCAGTTTTCTGTATAAGGGCTGTAAGAAAGGTTTTCTGGACTGCTGGTAGGGAAATATGTGCCTATATGCAATTTTTTCTTCTCAGACATGTTCATTCTTTATTAAATAATCAAACTTCTGCCATTCTAGTATCGTTAACTGCCCATCTTTTGTGCCAGTGCCATTTGTCAGGGGCTGGGCTTCCTAACAACATATCACTTTCTTCCAGGATGGAAGAGCATGGATGTAAACAAATATAATGTTCTGTGACTTTTTGGAGTATTAAAGTCAGAGATAAATGCTTACATGCTGTATTCAGGAAATGATGTGTCAACAATCTAATATGATTAACCTATTTGGACAAACTAAAAACTGGAGTTCTACAGTGTCACTACATGGTTTACTGTTGAATTGACAGCACTGCGTGGAGATGCTGTCTGTACTGTTTGACGAACACTGTTGTAAACTAAATCTTAATCCCAAAGAGCACACAATCCAATGTGAAACAGAGAGACCATAAGTGACTGCAAATAGCAGGCATGAAGGAGAAAGTTTGGCAAGAGCAAATCTGAAGAGTTCTGTATAGTTTTGATACAGTCTGAATCAGTTTATTTTCCTTAAATAAACAAATTTAACCTCTGTCAGACTGAACTCACCTGGAAAGATTAGTGTCTGATTCCTTGCAGACCATGCAACTATGATGTATAGTTGTGCAGAGACTGAATGCAGAATGTGATATGGTATGGTTTGCCACAGGAACTAATACGAGAAAAGAGAAAAGGAGACTATTTTGTACTGAAGTACAGAGAGAGTTGTGATACCATTGAATACTCAATCACTCAGGGGCTTACCACTATGGACCTGAAGGGAAAAGCAAAAAAAATGGATTAAACAGAAAGGTTATAGTTGTGAAGGGCGTTGAAGGTGCAAATGAGACATTTGCATATGATGCTATTGAAAATGAGGAGATAATAAAGACATTCAGATAGGAATAATATAGAGTGACAAGCAAAGAGGATGTTCTTAGGTGATGCATTTTGAAGGGATTGAAAAGTTCCAACTTGCATAATGCCATGTTAGTGATGAGCACTTTGAAGGTCAAAGGAACATTTTTATCTGTGAACCTTCAGATGCCCATGAATTATCCTCAAACCAACAAATTCACCGGGGTTAAAATAAATTTCCTCAAGGTCAGCACATTCTACAAATAGAATAACATACAGACTTCTTTGACTAATATGATCCCAAATTAGCACATTATGCAATCTATAAGAGACTGCATGCTTAATGCTCTGGAGGGAAAAACAGATTTAGTTTTTACATGATTAAATAAAGTCGAAATAAAACTGCTTTAGAGGAGTAAATAAATGATTCATTACTTTGTGTCTGATATTTGTCAAAAGGCCAGGGAGATAATGACTTTGGATTTTCCTGCAAGGACCATCAATGTTTTTGGCAGCTATCAGGTTTAGAGCTCGGCTTTGTTTCAATGGATACATGTGATGGCTGTATTTGTGTGTAGTGCAGCCCTGTAGGAGTAGATTTAAAGCACAGAACAGCAGTTGAAGTGGATTCAATGCCCATGAAGTAAGTATATCAGGAGGTTTTATTTCAGGCTCCCTGCTGCCTGGTTCAGTATTTCCACTGTCCACCAGCAACTTGAACAGATTGGGTGTGCTCCTGAACCACCATTTCTCTTTTAACCATGCCTGAAAGAAACCGAGTTCATGTGCTTTGTAACGGCTTGGTGATGTGAACCGAATACTGTGAGTTATCCAGAGACCTGAGTCAAAAGTGTACCCATGGTTTATACCAAAGAAATGCACACACATGTATACAGATTCATTGAGGTGAATATGGCCCTCACTTCCTGATAGAAACTTTATTCCCTTCCCTATAGCTCCTACAATTTGCAAAATCTGCATAGCATCATAGTCCTACTATCAAAAAGCCTCTAGGCATAAGCTGTAGGAAGATCTCCTTGTTCCTCTAGAATATGTTATTATAAATGCTAATTTCACCATTCCTGCACATGCTTGATGAAATGATTAAGAGAACTTTATAGACACTAGCCAGGAAACACTAATTTTGGAAATAATTTAGACTCTCTGGAGATAAGCAGAAGCATGACAGACAGCTTTATGCTACCAGAGCTGGAAATCTGAGTGAAAAAGATTAAGGGGCAAATACTTACTTTTTAAACATGAAAATGGATAAGTGAAAAGAATAGTAAGAAGACAATTTCAATTTTGTACAGTTATAAAAATGAAATTCCAATTGCCATACTTGTGTGAATACAAATTAAATCAAGTGAAAAAGTGGTGAACATTAGTTTCATCCAGATGATCCCTATCACGAGGTAGTAAGGAGAGACAGTATGGAAGAAAGGACTAGAGGAAGAATATTCTCTAAAAGCAATGATAGGATGAGGTTACATGCCTAGATCGCAATTGCATTGTTAATTAATGAGGTAAAAGACAATCACAAATTTAGGAAAGTCTCTGATCTTCATTAACTGGTAGGACTAGGTTGTAGAAGCATCCCTCAGTAAGGTCTTCTTTCTGGCCTTCAGGCTGTGCATCATGTCTCTCCACGTTCAAAGTCCCACTGAATGCTACAGTGCTGTACAGATAGAAGTCCACAGGACGTTATTCGTTTTAACAGGCATTGGGAGAACTGAATTAAAATTCAAGGTGGAAGAATTCTTTGAAATGTGTGTAATTTGCTATAGTGACAGTGGGAACTATTGTATCCTGCTGATAGAATGTGGACATAGACCTATTAGAAAATGTGGCCTGTTATGTCCTTTTTTTGTTCTGCTCCTGCCCCTCACAGAGTTCAAGATCTTTCCATATCAAGGAAGTGATGCTATCCACAGGGAGTGCACAGGTCAGGGGTGAGGTGTGATTTCATCAGGAAAGGCAAAAGGGCTGAAAGCATAAGAGAGTGACTCCTTTCTGGCCAGGGCTGTAGACAAGATGGTGGGCAGGGCTGGGGTCTGTGCTTTGGAGAGATGTTTCAATGCCAACACCACTGATGACGCCGGCATCCCCCACCACAGCAAGCCAGCATGCCAGCAGCACAATTCCTGACTCGAATGAAATAGATTCCCAGGTTTTTGGTTTGCCCCTGTTCCCTACGCTTTGCCAGATCTGGGCCAGGCATTAAACCGTGTGAACTCATTTGTCGCATTGTATCTCTTTGTTGTCTCTCAGCCTATATCGTCCAGCATCAGGCCCTCTGCCATCCTGGTCTTGCTATAGCGGGTACCAGGTGATATCTTGCCTTTATTAGTTAAAACATTTCTCTCTCTTGTATATGTTTCTTTTTATTGCTGTGTATATTGCTATTTTCCGTAGAAAATTGTCGCTCTAATATATAATTGCTCTGAGGTTTTTTTTTGCTTTCCCCTCCACTATCAAATGGGTGTGGTTTGAGCAGCTTTAATTTTCCCCTTGAGTTTTTACAACCACCACATAAACCAGCAGTATGCACTTACAGCACAGAGTGAAAACTGCATCCTGGATTGCACCAAAAGAAGCATGACCAGCAGGTTGAGAGAAATTATTCTAGAGATCTGCTCTGACCTTTGTGTGCCCAACTGGAGTGCCGCATCCAGCTCTGAGGTCCTAAGCACAAGAATGATGCAGATCTGTTGGGGCGGGTCCAGAAGGGGGCCATGAAGATGATCAGAGGGCTGGAGCACCTCTCCTGTGAAGGCAGGCTGGAAGAGCTGGGGTTTTTCAACCTGGAGAGGAGAAGGCTTTTGGAGAGATCTTACGGTGCCTTCTGGTACCTAAAGGAGGCTTAGAAGAAAGAGGGAGTGACTCTTTTACAAGAATTGATAGTGATATGACAAGGAGTAGCAATTTTAAATGAAAAGCTTAGAGGTTTAGATGAGATGTTAGAAAGAAATTCCTTACTTAGAGTGTGGTGAGGCTCTGGAACAGATTGTCCCAAGAAGCTGTGGATATTCCATCATGGGAAGCATCGAAGGTCAGGTTACATGGGGCTCTGAGCAACCCGTACTAATGGCAGGTGCCCCTACCTGTGGTAGGAACATTGGTCTAGGTTATCTGCAAGATCCTGTCCCACACAAGTCATTCTGTGATCCTGTGACGAACTATGGACTTTCTTTAGTCTGACTTTAAATTTATACACTTTTCCTCTATATTTATCATATACACTTTCATTAAAAATATTATTATAGTTTATTTAATGTTATTATGAAAGCAGACTTATTGAAGCTTTTCTTTCCCTGACAGCCTTTAGTTTTCCCTTGGCACAGTATCACATTATTTTTTCACTGCATAGTCTGTGATAAACACTGAAAATTCAAATAAAATAGGATAACAGAAAGAAAAAAATGTAGATTTTACTTTAATCTTCTACTTGTACTCCTGCTCTTTCCACCTTCCATTTTATCATTTCCTCACTATTGAGCCATTCTGTCTCTGTTTTTCTCTCAGCTGTGTTAATAATCTTCAGCTCATCTCTCTCTCTCCTTTACACAGCACTGCTTTTTATCTCCTTGGTATTGCTTGATCCCAGCGTTGTAATAAAGCTCATCTAGGCTGATGAATTAAAGCATTAGTACATCTGACTGATGTTTACTCTCAAATAAAGTTATTTCTCCCACTTGCCCTTGCTGCCATACCCTCTGCTTTTCCACTTAAATGAAGCTCGGTTGGTATGGTTCTGCCCTTTCTCTGCAAATGTAAACTGGTAGTTTAAAGATATTCACAGCCTCAGAGTTTTAAAAAAGTTTTAATTTAGCTTTTATTAGGTGCTGGGCAGCATACTGCCAGACTGTGTACACAGTTAAACAACAAGAGCTCTCTCAGGGGAGTTAAAGCTTCGACATCTATATGCAAATTAGACTTTCCGTATTTGCTATCAGTTACAACAGAAATTTTCCACATAGGCAAGCCATTTTTTCCTTTATCTATCTAGAATAATGACAAGCCCTGAAGACAATACTCTGATCTCACCGTATGTAAAAGTTAGAGAAATTATATTGGGTTTAGGGATATTTTTAAGAGGCAGGCTATCCTAAAACAGGGTTATATTACAGTTGCAAAATATTGCTGGAGAAAAAAGGGAGAATGATGAAGTCCTGCATCGGCATTCAAAGGAAATTATACAAAAATTCTGTTGTTATTTATCGTGTGGAGAATGAATCCTAAGAAAAGGATGTTTCCATAAAATTTCTTAGGATTCTAAAATGTATCAGGTACCCTCCTCTAAAGGCTGTCCTAAATAGTTTTTCTGTAGGTCTTATGGATTCGTGGAGCTGAATCCCACCAAAGATCACCCAAGGCAAAGAACACTTACTTGTCTGATTGCCCATGGAGGCTGAGCAGATAAACTGCATTGTAAAACTTTGAGGGATGTGCCCTCCTCAGTTGCTTCAGAAAAGGTAAGGTCAGTTTCTGGCAGGGTAAACATCCTGTGATTTCCATGCTACAAATGAATTGTTGAAGTTGACGTCTTAGACTTCTGTGAAAGCTATCCACATTACTCACACTGTATGGGGGCACTGTAACATGGAATATGCATTGATCTGTCATATACGATGTTTAGAGCTAGCTGTTAATAGAACTGTTTTTGTATTTTTCTTTATGTTTCCTTGCTTTGACAGTGTTTCTCATTTTTGTTCTTTTTTTCTCCCTCTATCCAATTTATGCAACAGAATAGGCACATCTGGTTGTAAAATGTAATCACCTTTTTTCAGGTGGGGCAATGATGCACAAAAATAATTTTAATGATAAATAGATACCAATTATGAATGAGTCACCAGCAGTTTAAGAAGAAAATGGTTCCAGTCCTTGAATTCATAAAGGAACAGGACTTTAAATACTTGATACCTGATGAATGCAGTAATGTTTATTTTTAGTCTTGTGCAACACTTAGCATTTTCCCTTAAAAACAAGCCTGTCTATCTTACCCATCTGCTACTTCCTCCCGTGCCTCTTCAGCTATTGTATTTCCAATGGTGTATTTCACATCTTTCTATGACCAGGGCATCACCTTGTGATTGGCTCAGAAGAGAAGGGGAGATAGGGGACATACGAAAAATAGACAAACATGAAATTTCAGAACTTGAAGATTTTAAGGGGTAAGGAGGTCATGTGCGGGATGGGTCAAGAAGAGGATGAAAACATGCCCACTTTATTGACCAGGAGCTGTGTACTCCGTTTCTCAGGTGTGGCAGGCTGTTAGGTTAGTAATCACAGGCATATGGATACTTATAGTGCCAACTTACTTTTTTAACATCTACTTTATCCTCGGCTACAAAAGGGTCCTGCAAGACATGTTAGACACACGGCAGGGAGGTGTGCTCCCAGACCCACTCTGCAGGATTGAGCCAGTCAGTGTACATATATGATGTATTTGGGTTAGAGTGCGGGCTCAGACATGCATTCAAAACAAAATACAGACCTGCCATGTGTAGTGTTTGGCTCCCAAAAGGTAATGTCCTACTTTGACAGAGAAATGTTTTGATTGAAATGTGTCTATAAATAACCCTGTTGGGATAAGAGGCAACCCTGAACTGCTCTGGCTCTGGCTCTGTATCCAACATTTTCCAGTGTTTGAGGATTCTAGAATGCATGAACTTGAGGCCATCCATTACCAACGAAAAAAATTGTGTAGCCATAATTCTTAGCTCCATATAAAAAGTCTGAAGCCACATCTTGTGGCTGTTTTCCTGGGAAGTTTTTGTTTGCTCAGCATGGTTTGTGACTGCTACTGAGCCTTATTTCTAGAAGGACCTGTCCTTTCAAACCAGTTGTGCTTTTCTAACTGATAGCTGCCCACAGACAGTATTAGAATATAGCTATTTATGTGAAAATCTGTACTTCAAGGCAGTTTTTGATAACTTCCTGAACCCACTACTGGACTGCTGAGAGTAGCTTGCTCTACTCTCTATGTAACATCCACTTAGAAACTTCCCCATTCTGTTTGTTCCTTGGAAACCCTTGCAATGCTTCTTGCAATGTGCTGTTTGCTCCTTGAAAACCCTCAAGGGATCCATTTTCCCAAGCATCTATGGTCACATTATGGAGTACAAGACTTAAAAAACCCCTTGTACGTGTTAATTTAAACAGTGTAGTTAAGGTATAGTGCTACTGAATTCTGTGCAAATCATGTCACTTGCCTATGCGAATGCCCGTTCTTATCCTACTGTTTGCTTTTGCTGCCCAAGTGGCAAGCCCATTGAAAGTGGCCATGGTGTGATGACTTAGAAGATCTGTGTGAACTTCATGCATTACAGTTTGTGTTTGTGAACTACACATACAGTGTGCGATACACAAAGCCTTTGCTCTGTATTGCATCTTGGGACGAGGAGGTGAAGTGAAATTCACAGTTTTGACTGTGAACAGATTGTTGGCTGAGGAGTGTTAGAACTTGGAATATTGTCATCTACAGGTACACAGGGAGAAAAAGGAACCGCGGTGTTTTGGGCACAGAGGAAGGAATTGGTCTGAGGATGCAGCCTTCTCCCAAGCATAGGGACAAGGAGAACAGTCCAGGTAAATAACAAAGACAAAGGCAGTTGGTGAAAAACCAACTGCTTTTCTGCTTTTCTGCTTTTCTGTCAGAGACATCCTTTGCAATTGTTGAAACAATATTTGAGTAAGAACCTGCACGTCACAAGTTTATCTAAAAATCCTTGTACCCAACAGACAGAATAAGAGGGTACGGTGAATTTGAGGAAAAAGAAGATATGAGAACCTAACAACTTATTTCAGATCTGTGTATTTTGTGTCAAAATCTGTGCGTTGCATTCTTCAGATGGCAAGGATCTGAGAGTACTGTACAGGGTGAGGGCTGTAGAAGTGTCTGAGTACTTGCACAGTCTGCCCAGGATGTATAAGTGCTCTAACAGCAGTTCATAATTGTTTCACGGAGCAGCTGAACTCTGTAAAGAGCATGCCCAAGAAGTCAAAAAGAGAGAACATCCATGCAGAAAAAAATATTTTTCTTTCATAGGTGCAGAATAGTGAAACCTAAGCATGGAAGCAATGAAAGTCCGCCTCAGAGACCTTAATCAGAGCTGCAAAGGGCCCTGTCATGTCATGTTTGAGCAAGGCTGAACTCTGTGATGCCCTGATTTCATTCAGAGGTTTGCAAAATACAAATGACGGATAGTGTGAGAGTCTCTTGGAGCAGCTGGAGACTGTCAGAAAGCCATGGATTACACAACTTCTACTATTTTTGTTTCCAGAGCAATATCTGGAAAATGGATGCCCAGACAATTGGGTAGGTAGAATAAGTGGATACAATGCCTCATTGGGAGGATGCTTTTGCTGTTACATAGTTCAAATTTAAATACAAACTCTAAAGTTAAGCCTACTGGCAGAAACAAAAAGAAACACCTCTTCAGCAGAGCTGAAAGATATTTTTATCTTTGTTTTCAGAGAAAGCATGATAGCTCTTTTTTTCACTGCTCTTCCCCCTGCCATTTTTCCTTGGTGTTTTGTGAGATTATGTTGATTTCATGTTGTCGTAACACCAGGCATCAGGCACTTGCACAGCTGGACACTTTCTCCCCTCTATCATCTTTATTCTAGCTCACAACAATAAACAGGACAAGTATTCTATGCATAAGTTCAAGGCAGATTTATCTTTCTTTTCCCTTGAGCACCACAGGTAGGAAACTGTATCATGAGGGGAGGTAATCTGGCAAAAAAGAAAATGCTGTCTTCTGCCAAGGTACATTGCTAGCTGAGTGCACACAAGTGAATACTGAGAGGAAGAAAGGAGTATTTCCATCATGTTTTTCTCCTTTAAGACAGTTGGATCTGATTCATATGTTCTGCTACGCTTCTGGAGATGTCAATCCAACAGCATGGCAATGGGGAAGGGGCACCCCAGGAAATCAAAGCAAACTCAATTATCTATCTGCTGACAATGACAAAACCATTTCATTCCTCAGCTCTTCACAGAATGTGAGGGGGGAAAGATTAAAAGCGTGAACATTTTTAATGAGTGCAATTATTGAATCATCAGTCACACAGTCCATCTGCTTCCGAGTGTTCCAGTGACTAGAGAAAGACTAAAATACTGCATTGCCTTTTTGCATTCATATAATCATATAAATATTCTTTAAGAAAAAGCTAATGATATTCATATATCATGCCCATCACTTCAAATAACTTGCTGCTCCCCTTTCACTTACTTCACTTTATTAATCACTAATTTTGAGTTTTGACACCATGATGGTGGAAATATCTTGGCAGATGCATGGCTAACAGCTAATCCCATGACATTAAATACAGAATCATGTAATATTCAATTTGAGAGATAAACTAATGTAAAATTTATCTCAAAGGTCCCATTTAGTCTGGAGTTTAGTGAGCAGAATAAACTTCCCACTGCAGTAAGAAAAAAAATAGGGTCTGTGTTGGATTTAAAATTCCTTTCTCACAGTGTTATCAATCCACTTGGTACACAGATCTGAATATGAAAGCATGTCAGGAAAGAGCCAAAACTTATTCAATAGAGTTTGAAAACCTTTGCAAATAGTCAGGACAGATAGAGGAGGAAAGGTTCAGATAAATGCCTAAACCTAAGAAACAGTGACAGAACTATAAATCTGTTTTGGCTGTGGTATCCTAAAATCTATCCCAGAATGGCAGGGAAGGTAGAGATTTGGATCTGAAACTACTAGGAGGCTTTGCTGTGTGCTAACTTATTATTATGTTGGGATTTGTGCTACAAGCATGTGGTGAAATAAAAAGGATGATTTTGTGCAAGGAATGTTTTCTGGAATTGCAAATAAATGCCACATTCTGCAGAGATGTCCTTTGTCTAGCTCTTTTCAGCTTTCCTCTGCAATACCCAGCTGAGAATTGCCCAGATACAGTAATGTGCACAACTATGAGAAATATTATTTGAGAAATCTCTGACTTTGCCACAGGCATCAACATCAGAAGATTCTAAGGTCTGAACTCTAAAAAAACTTACTTCATATTGGGTGTTGCAAACAATATACACTAGATTTTTTTGTGGATAGAACAACAAAATAAAATAACACTTCTTGTTCCCTTCTTGAATCTGGAAATACCATTTTTTGTAACTCAGCATAGTCTGAAAATAAAATTTAGTCTCAGTGTATGAAAGTCACAGCAACTGATGCAAATTATTGAGCCCAATAAATTAGACATTTTGAATTATGTATTGAGTCTAGTACAACATTAATACCAGTATTTGAATTAAATCCAGGAGGATTGTATGAGTGGTGGTGAAATCTCATTATGCTTTGTCTGGGGTGCTAAGGTGAGCTATTGTTTTAATTTTTATATTATTATATTCATTCTATGAAATAATCCTTCATTATATTTTCAGATTAAAAATTTATCTAATCAACCAAGATCAAAGAAACAAATAATTGGCCCTAATGTAATCGTGACATCCAGGTTGTGCCTAATCTATATGCTACCTACTTTTTACTTTTCTCCCAGTTAATGTCTAGCAAGAGTCACAGCAACAATTTTTGCTATCAGATAAAATGACATTAAATAAATAAGTAATGCTTGAATTGACAATTTGTTCTCTTTGTGGGAATGAATTAGATACTGGATTAGTTTTGTTTTCAGTTTTAAATATGGGGGCTCACTGAACCATATCTCTGTGAAGAAGTATGGCTCTGTGTTCACAGATCCATGCTTTAGTAATTTAAAAGTAATCAGTAATCTCTTGCATCTCTGAGAAAGTAATCAGTGACATGTAGGAGATTATTGTTAGAATCCAGTGACTAGTGCTAGATTGATT
>VZRN01001794.1:0-19515 GCA_013397935.1 Dasyornis broadbenti | reverse complement strand
TGGCCCCCACGGGCTGCAGGGGCACCCCCTGCTTCACCATGGGCCTCCCCACGGCCTGCAGAGGCTGCAGAGCTCCGGCGCCTGGAGCTCCCCCTCCCCCTCCTTCTCCACTGACCTTGGTCTCTCCATGTTGTTTTCCCTCACATACGCTCACCTCCTCCTCCTCCTCTGGCTAAGGAAAAGTGCGTGCACCCATTGTTTTGATTTCTTCTTAAATATGTTTTTCACAGAGGCATAACCAACATCTCTAATTGGCCCAGGCTTGGCCAGCAGCATGTCCATCATCTCAGAGCTGGACATGGTGAAGGCTTTGAGAAGCTTCACAGAGGAGCCATCTTTGTGCCCCCCCGACCCCCCCACTAGAAAAACCTGGGCCAAGCTAAACCACGACAATACGCTTAACTGGACAGATTCTCTCTTCTAACCTGCATTTTTTCCCCCCAGAGTTAGACACAGCTGAGAGGAAAGCCATACCCTGCAGGCCTCCAGACACCCCCAGAATGTGAAAGCGATTGTGTAAGATCAAGTTACAGCCACAACTTGTTTACCAGGCTTCCAGCCTTCACAAGTGATGGCAGCAACAATAGCAGCAAGAACAGCAGCAATAGCAGTGTTAACAGGAAATCTAGCTGTGCTTTCAACAGCTGGGGTATATTTGATTGGAGCAGGTCCAAACAGTCAGGATTTCATTTGCATGGGTGATCCTGTTCCTGTGGGTGCATAAGAGACCGGGCCAGAGTTGTAGGGCTGCGACAGGGGTGGTCCTTAGGGATCTCGCCTAGAGGTTGGCCTTGAAGAAGGCTTCTCTTTAATCTTGTTTTGTTTTTCATTCTTTTTGCAAAAGTGAGCAAAACCCATTAAGCCCTCTGAGTCAGCCTGGAGGACCAGGCTGGGCCTGCTGCCTGTTCCCCTGCGGGCAGGGACACCCCACAGCAGACACAGTAGGTTTCTTTCTCCAACAAGATTCAAAGGTGATTCCATTTCTATTCTGATCTAGGGGCTTGTGGGTCTTTTCCTTGGCATTTCTGCTTACTCTATGGGAAGAAGCAGCATTTCAAAGTATTTTCTTCCTCCGTCATATAACATAGCTCACTTGCCTACTGATAACCCTTCAAGTTCTTCATGAGAAACATTGAAGTTTCAAAACAAGGCCAGTGCTGTCTACCAGCTCTGATAGGTCAAAGCAATTCTAGCTAAAATAAATGCTGATCTCATCTTTCCTCCCCTAAAAAAATCCAAGCCAAAAAAGACCAAAAAACCCCAATAAAACCACCACCAACAAACCCCTGAACCTTTTCCAGATGCTGAAAAGCATTCTTTCTCACACGTTTTGTGCATTATTTTTCAGACAGTTTTTGATTCTGATGTCTCTGAAACTGGTATAGGAATATTGCACTGAACCTGATATTTTTCATTTCTGTACATGCAACTCAAAAAAACCCCAGTGTTATTCTTGAGAATTTTCCAATCCATTCTTAATAGATTCTAAAGCAAATATTTGCCCCTACTTACTTGCCCTTTTTAACGTCTTCTTTGTATTTCTCATTCCCCTGACAGGTGAAATGACTGGTAAGGTGTAAAATTAATTATCTTCAGATTTCATTGCAAACTAGCCAACTCTGGTCCTATACAGCTTTCAGTCACATGATCTATAAACAAACACAATTATGTCCTTACATGCATTTTCTTAGGGAAACTGCATTTACTTAAGTTATTTCTGTCTTGTTTTATTATGAATGAGATGAGCCTAGTTCATCCAGAGTGTGTAGTTCCAAGTTCTTATTCTATGTTTCTTGCTAAAATTATTCATGTCTTGGGATTACATGATTTTCTGTGCCTTGATTTCCCCATTTTACCTGTGGAAAAAAATGTAGTTTGCTACCTTAAATTATATCTGGAATTTATTAATGATCCAGATAGGATCCAGATCGGCAGAAAACTGACAGAAATATATTGCACAAACATGTGGAACAATGCTTCAAGAGATATTTAAGGAAAGCAGATGTTTTCCATCATCTTTCACTGTAAATATATAATAGACTCACCACCAAAACAAAAAGTGGTAAAAATATCAAGTAGCTTAATCTATAGCTTAAAAAATGTTTCTCCTGTTTGGCAGCTCAAGGAATGATAAAAAATTTAACAGTTTACTCTGTGGTTTTAAAAACTAAGAGCACTTAAAAGTAAATATTTCTACTTGCTACATTATATTTTACTATTGATTGATTTTTAGGACAAAAACTTCTGACTTCAGGATTCAGTGGAAATATTGAATCAAGTTGTCGTGCCTGTGAAATTAAAATAGGTTAGGATTAACCTGTTTTAGGTCAGAATTATGAATACGATGTAATTAATCAATTGTCAATAAATATCCCAGCACCATCAAACTTGAAAGAAATGATTTAACTATTCAGGATGATTACTATCTCTAGCTATATTAGATATTTAGAACAGTTTCTCCAATATCTAGCAATGTTTTAACAATATCTAGCATGTTTAAAGTTTAATACCAATTAGAGCTGAATAATGAGACAAATCCTACCTAATAACAATAAAGTGTCATTGCACGTTTATTATCACTGTAAATTTAAATTATAAAGTAACACAGTTTGTCTTACCTTTTAAATCAGAGACTCTTGTAATAACCAATATTTAATTAACTTATAATTACTCACAATAACTGCCTCTTAAATGTGAGTTAAAAGACTATTTGAGCAATTTTAAGCATTATTCATTTTTCTGGTTAGGTCAGGGTTTCCAGTTTACCACCTCTATTTATCCTTAATCATGACAAAGGTAACTGGAACTCCATATATATATATATATGGTTATTTTAAAAACCTCTGCTTATATTAAAGTAATAGTAATTTTTTTACAAACATATCATGACTTTTCAGGTTATGAAATCTCTTTTTAAGTTGCATCTGTATTTATTATTATATAGTGTTCTGAAATTTGTTTTGAGTTAATTGAAATAATATGCATTTGTATATTCCTCAAATAATGAAAAGTATAAATAGAGGTCATCACCTCATACGTTTTTTATTGAGTTCAGTGAGTACTTACCTAAATGTGAATCTCTGGGGCTGATTCATCATCTTCCTAATGAACAATGTCACTTTAATGAGTAAAGTCCCTGCTGAATAAGGGACACAACTTTGCCAGTCATAAGCTAAAGAGGAAAGTAAATTTAAAAGATATGTCTAGAAGACTTTCTTGATAGCATAACCACCTTGATATCTCTGTGATGGCTCTTTTTCTCCGTTCTTGAGGGATTTGTAACCTAACCAAAAGATGAGATTTGCAGCAGCTCATAGATTTCAGATTAAATTTAAGTCTCAACATCGCATAAAATTAAAACTTTGAGCTTAAATTTACATGATCTACATGTAATAAACCTGTGAAAGGTCTGTATGTCCTCATTCTCCCTAATAAGGAATGTGTGAATGTGTGAATCAAACTTCTAGCAGAAGTTTGTACTTCCATTTGTATGTACCAGCAGTATTTGATATCCTGAGACATCTCGGTCCCTAAGATTTGAAAACATTAAATTTGAGTTGGCACAACAGATATTTCAAGGAAAGTTTGTTCAAGGCATTAGCTGGAATTTAGTGTTGCTACCTTTGGTTTTTAAGGTAAAATCTCCCCAAAGTTTATTTGTGGTATCTGATGGAATTTGGGATCTATCAAGTTTGCAGCACATTACTGCAGCAGGAAAGTCTTCTGGGTCATTTCCACTAAATTGGAAGCAGGCAAAATCTACAAGGCTCGGCAGAGAATGAGACGTATGTGTACGAAGGGAAGTAAGAAGGAAGAGGAATGTGCCAAGAAGCTCAGAAGATATAGTGACATAAACAGAAGTTGAAAACTGTCAGATGATCACATCAGCATACATAATCAAAACTGTTTTCAGAAGGTCAGAGAAGATGCTTGGAGAAGATGTTTATGGTGGCATCTGAAACAAGATGAGTTAAGCCCAGTCTGTATTTCACCGAGCTTCCTCAGCCAAGTAAACTTATACACACACACAAAAAATGTCCCTAGCAGCCCAGATTCATTGCCTGGTAGGAAAAATAATTGACCTTCAAGGAGAAAATAAACAGGCAGCTGTAGTGGCTTGCACAGGATATGGATAAGGATAAGACAGGGTAGGTGATTTAAAAATGGTTCAGATAAACAGAGGAAGCCAATGCAAAACCACAGGTGAGAATGACATGGTTTGCTTTCTCGATTTTGCAGTGCATCATCCTGGACTTACTTAAAGTTTAGAGACAGGATTTAGGAAGATCATAAAAATAAAATTGCTGTCACTGACAGGGGAAAAATGATTACAGTTTTTAATGGTGACAGCAGTTAAGCTTCAGTAAACCACAGGAAAATATTGGAGCAGCTTCTGAGAGAAAATGTGCTTCATAGCTGGGCTGAGGACAACCTAAATAAATTACAGGTTCAAGTGGTGATGTCACAGTCAGGCACTTAATCCTTAGAAAAGATTTCCTGGGATCCCTCTGATGAAAATCCTCCAATTATGTGATTGGTAGAAATGGGGTTACCCAAGACTGTCTGTGGCTACTGCTAAAATCAGTTGTGGGATTTTTTATGAAGGAAGAACCAGATCACTCTTTAGCACTTGATAATCATGCAAGTGAATTGCTTTGCACAAGTTCATCTGTATTTTATTACACTGGACAATCAGAACTCCACAAAAGCAAAACTTAAATAAATCTGTCCCAAGTTCACAACTAGCCCATAGAGGTAACTGGATTGCCCATGGCGGAACTTGTACAAAAGCCTTAGTAAAGGAAGCTACTCTCCCAAGAGTCACTGAAGGTTCAGCCTGTAGAAAGTAACAGAATCATAAGATTTTGCACATGGATTTTGAAGACTTCCATTCAATATCTACACAAAGTCTTCACATAGTTTGCATCAGTTCACAGCCTTCCTAAAGAGACACTGATGGAGAACTACAGCAGAAGGCTCATTAAGGTGAGGATGGAGGGAGGAGGGGAGGAGAAAACTTATGGACATAAAGTGACTAAAGTTTAAAGAATGTCATTATCTTCCAGCAGAGAAAATCCAATTAATTCCAGAACTATGCTTCAACTATGAAATTACAAAATACTTACGACAGAGAAACATTTTAAACTAAAAGAAACCTAATAATCATTCCTGACACTATTACCCTATGTAATTGTGACAGAAACAGAACACTTGGCAGCTACACATTAATGGAAGCACCTGAATGACATTCACAATATATGATTAGCTGAAAAGCATGTTTCCTGCTGGGTCAGAAGAGTTTGTTTTGTTCTGTTCAACGCAATATTTAAAATTTGTGAACGCTGAAACATACGCTTAGAATTAGCAAACAGAAGGAATAGCGTGAAAGAAGAGAAGGGGAGAAGGGATAGGATTATTACCCTTTTGCTTTGGTGGGGAAGAGATAGAAGACAGAGGGAAAAAGCAAAATAAGTGAAAGGCTGACTTCTGGAGGCTTTATTCTTGTACTAAATGTATGAAAAGATACATAGTGCATCCCTTTCCGTGTTAGCAGCTCACACACAGAGGTCTGTGTGAACTGAAGTTTAAAAATCAATTAATTGCATCTTCCATAATATTCTCTAATTATGTACAAAACACACGCAGGCACATAAACCAAGCTACTAAAATTTTAAGAAGAAAAAAAAAACCAAACCGCCCCCCCCCAGAAAATAATCAAACAACAAAAAACCCCAACAAAACAAACAACAAAAAAAATCAAACCAACAAGCTAAAACTCAAACAAAACAAAATTAAAAAAAAACAACTAAACAAACATAAAAACCCCACACATGCTTACTTACTTAGAACAAAAACCACAAAAGCCCGAGGGAAATACAACCTTCAAATGGCTATTTCCTCTTGCCCCCTTCCTCCATCTTTTGCTGTGCTGCAAAATTTTAATATCTCATCAAGTATATAGCAGCCATAAACTACTGTCCCTTTTTATGTAGTTTCAGATGCAAGAAGGAGCACATTCTTTGTAATGACCTAAACCTATCAAATGAAGAAATAACACTTTGGGATGATGAACTCTAAATTATGAGTGATTATTTCTAAATTCATTACAACTTTGTTTGACATTTTTATTGCCTTCTTAATTTCTTCCAGCCAAGCCACAGAAGTTATTACTCATTATATAAACAGTGCACCAATGAGGAAAAAGGGTTTTCCAGGCCTGCACTGTAGCTGTTTGTCTTCCAAACTAAGATAACTGAGGCAGTTATGATGTTATCACTGAATAAAACTTCAGCATCAATACCATAAAAGTAAAATTAAATCTGTCATGTGTTTTGAACTCCAGAAACCTAATGTACTTCTCAGACATTACACAATTAAAATGAATAACAAGCTTTTGATGAAGGTATTTCTAGCTCCGTTTTACAGATGGAGGAAAAATGTGAGGAATTGGGGCACACAGAGTTCTAATACATCAGCAAAACATCAGTCTGTAGTTATGGCAAAGGTAGAGATATTTGGCAATGAACACACAAGAGATTTGTGGGGTAGGTATGAAATGTGGTACACTGTGGGCTATGCAATTTTGTACAGCTGTGTAAATATAAATAATGACTTAGGTGGGAAACTGCAGGGAAGAGTGCTGTCTCACCTTGACAGAGGGCACAGTTGCCAGAGCAGACTGATCTCCATGCCTCAGTGGAGTTCTGCTCAGCTCAGTAAAGAGGGCAGAGCACATCCATCTTCATTTGCTGAAAGAAATCCTACTCTTCTGCTCTGACATTTGGATCAGGTCCTAGGGTAGATGAAGTCTGAGCTTCACACTTCCCACTTGTCTAGACAGAAAAGAATACATATGACTGGTGGGAAAAGGATGACAGGAGAGAGTGCAGGGGTGTGATAACATTTGTAGAATTGTGCTCAAGTAAGGTCATGTACTTAGAGCTAGGCTTCCAGGCATTTGTCTGTTGGGATCTCTTACATGACTGACTGAATGTGTTTAGAGGCTTTTTGGCCTTCCTCTGGAAAATCAGGTATTGGCCATTCCCTGAGGCAGGACATTCATCATATTTGGCAAATCCTGTGTTCCTCTGATCTCTCCCTCTGGTAGGCCTTACAATTAAGAACCTACAAACAATTTTCAAACTGAAGCCAAGAAAAAATCAAGAAAACGAGAATACTGAAAGAGACAGGAGACCAATTTGGCCACGGAATACATTACTCTAAATAGAGTCACAGTCACTAGTAAAGCTAGTCTTATGTAAGCGACCAGCATACATGTACTATTTGGTGAATACTTTCCTTTTTTCTGACATATTCAACAAAGAAAAAGCTGAGATTTAGATTTCTTGCCTGTTTACTTGCTTGTTTGGTTTTTTTTGTTTTTGAAAAGAGAATAATTTTCTGTGGACCAAATAGTTAATAAATATCCATAGCATCATCAACTGCAGAAGTTTGTCCTTAGGAAACCTTGTGGTTTTTCACTGGGTTGGTGACAGCACCAGCACTGAAGAGATTAGTTTGCCATGCTTTTTTCAATGGATTTCAGACTTCAAGGCTAAGTGTTTTCAGGGTCTTTTCACAGGAGAACAGCATCCAACCCTTGCTAGAAATTATGGAAGGGGCAGCCTTTGCTACACCAGCTGCACACTTACCCACCCTTCCTCTTAGGAGCAGAAGGTGCAAGACAAGTTTATCTGAGTAACTGTTTGTGACCGTTCTCAGGCTTATTTTCTGTTGTTCACATGAAAGGGGTTCTAACAATAGCTGAGTTTGGGCACTCTGCCTGGAAAATTCGAGCATCCGCCAGACAGCCGCACACTGTTACACTCTTTGCCTCATGTGCCAGGATGTGTCTGACAAGAAAATGGACAGATGAGCTTCCTCAAACTCCTCGCTAGTACCTGATTGCCAGCCCTGTAGCACTCATCCAGAAACCCAAGAGGGTAGCAGCAGAGGTGAGAGGCTGTCCAGCAAGAAGGTAAAGTTATGCCTGTGGCTGAGGGATGTACCCCTCTGCCCACCAGCAGTATCCAGCACCATTACAGTATGTGATGCCCAGCATTGCTCCCAGATAGCACTTGTGAGCTGAAACTCAGCTTCTGACTTTTGACATGAATTCTCAGAGCTTCAGAGGACCAGCCAGGAGGCAAAAAGTAATTTTGCTTTCTCAATCTGTAACTTCTGTCAGAAAAAAACAGAGACATAAGCTAATTTTCTTGTTGATTAAGCCCACCTTATAAAGTGTCAGATCCCCTCTGTGTGTCTTGAGTACTCCATTTCACTATTTTTAGTCTGCATATGGCTTGGTTTTACTAATATGTGATCATTGATCAACTTATGAAAAGTCAAGGCTCCATTCTTGAGTGAAATGTTTCTTTAAAGAAACATTAAGGATCTGAAGTATGAAACATCCTCCTGTGTATGATGCAGCATTGCTATTAATTTTGATGAATATCAGCACCATGAATCAGTCTCTTCCTGTCTTACCCTTTTCTAAGACTGCATCTTTTCAACAATGTAAATGTTTTGCGAAGCAATAGGGCCAAGTTTTACCTCATGTGAGCAACAAAAGACTCAATAAAATGGCTTATATTTGTCCTTGAAAATACCATAAACTCTTGTAAAACAGAGGCAGAAATGTATATAAGTGTCTAAATATTTGGCAGGGATATTTTTATTAAAGAACTATTTTCTATCCTTACTTTAGCTCTTAACTTTGTTTCATATACATCCTTAAACAAGAACTTTATGCATTCAGATTGCATCTTATTCTTTCCCTGGGCACTCTACTGGTGGTGGGAATTTGCAATGATTAATATTGTATTATCAGTTTCTTTAATCAAATGCTGTTTTATTTATTCCCTGCTCAGGATGAGATTAGCCGTAGTGAAGTGGTGACCGTAACTGAGCTACAGGGGTCTTTGAGTCTTTCAGAGAGAGAAAAGAAGTCGTTCATAAGGCTGTAAATATCTAGACATGGAGTATTAGGAAATTTTTAGGGCCTATTTAATCTCTTTCCAATGACTTGGAATAGCTGTTGCTTGAAGGGATTTATGCCCACTCATTCAGTTGCCTCCTCAATGCTAAGTAACTGTGGAAGCCTCTGCATGATCCTGCCACCATGGCTGCAGCCAGAGTTCTGTTTGACGATCATCTGCTCTAGGTCTTGGCTGGGCAAGAGGACTTGCAGGAGCAGCAACACAGTAATCAGAGAGTCTTATGGCTGTCTTTCAGGAAAGTTTTTCAAGATAGTGGGGCACAAACACGCAGCAGTTTGATCATATTTTCTCTTTTGGACAGTAGGCCATGACCTACTTGCAGAGCACCAAATATTTCCAAATCCAATGGCTGCTAAACATTTGTAGTTTCTGAATTCTTCTCAATGTGAGTATTTTGTAATAGCATTACATAAAATAAAATGGATCTAACACTTGTCAAAGATTTCCTGGTAACATATGTCCCACTAAATAGTTACGGTCTTGTGTTCATAAAACATAGAAAATTAACCAAATTTAAAGGTACTGGGAAATAAGTAGTTCTGGAAATATGTGGGTCAAAACTACAAAATCTGCAGTCATTTCTCAGCAGCTTAGAAGATTTACCATCACGATCACTATAAAAAATGAGTATAAAGCCAATATTTATATTTCTATACTTATGAAATATTAGTAAATAGTATATTTTCTTAATTCATTGCCAAATATTACTAAGTCCAAATAAACTAATAAATATTGAATTTATTTCGGTGATGTAAAAAATATTTGAGAAAGTAATTACTTAAAAACTACTGCAGAAGAAATCCTTTGGTTTTTTACTTTTTTCTTATATATTTGTCAATTCACAGAGTTAAATCTTGAAATCTTTACCGAGATTTTATCAGTGGAGCTTTTCCCAGATGAAAATTGCTCCAAGACAGGGTGAATTTAGATATTAAGGTTTGGTACAATAATTGCTCATTTTCTGCAAGTCTTCCATCCATAAAAATAACTTTGATATTTTCTCAGGTTTTTCAGACTGAAAAAAGTGTGTATGTTTTGCATCTGTCCAGAGGCTGCAGACTTTAATATATCTGAGCAAATTGGACACACAGAAATGTGCACTGTCATCTTTCCGTTAATACTTTAATGCAGAGGATTGGAACCATGCTGCTAGATTTTTGAAAGATTAGAAAGAGAGTTTTTTGATTGTTTTTCCTTCATTTCACAGGCACAATGTAATTTCTGCAGCACTTTTAGTCTCCATTTTCCAGATGCTTAATGTTATGGATCACATCAAACAGATCTGTTCTTGCAAGGGAAAACTCAGTTTGCGGTATGTGAAAATTTCTCAAACACTATATGTAATAAATACAATTTACAGAACACTCAGTTTATTTTGGGACAAAAATAATCCAAGGTAAGAGATTGTGGAATAAGACAGGAGCGTGGACAGGAATTTACATTTTGGTATCTGCCCAAAAGACTAGATAAATTCAACCTAAATTGCATGAAACTCATGTTCATTTTATTATATTAAACTGATTTCACTTGGGTTTTTAAGCCCAAGACTTGCTCATAATAACTTCCTTGTGGCTAAAATTTAAATAATAGTCTGCTTTTCCTTCCATCTGAGAAAGGACTTGCTTTCTGCAGGAAGTATTCAGCTCTAGTGGTAGTGATTAGGCAGTGCTATTACCCAGGCAGTCCATGGCGGAAAACAGCATGTATCAGTGCAAAACCAGCAATAATAACCACATCATTTCATGGAGGAGGGAAGGCTGGTGTTGCCAGATAAGTAACAGAAAGTTTTACTTTTTACTTAAATTATTTGAGTGAAAAACTCAAAGAAAAAACAAAGCTGCAAATACGGAATTTTAAGGCACCATTTGTAAAACAAAAATACAAAGCTCATGTGTGCTTCTGCACAGCTGCTTGAGGTGCAATAGAAGAAATCCCACAGATACTGACAAGATCACAAAACATAGGCGCACAATGTTAATTTTGGAAGATAACCTACAGTGGCAAGGATACAGTTTTTAAAATAGGGGGAAAATTTGTCATGAGACTACTATAATAATTTCACATTAACCTGGTAGTCACAGAATGGAAGGCTACCCTTTCTGCTGCCATGGAAAAGAGACATACAAAACCCCAAAATAAATAAAGTAAAAAAACAGCACCACAAACCACCCCCAAACCCTGTTTATCAAACACAGAAAAAACGATAAAATCCAGACCTTTAATACAAGCTGTCTACATGTCAATCCTTAAAAAACATTCATATCACATGCATACTTTCCATATGTGAATAATTTCCTAGAAGATTTCAGGTTATATTTGGTGAAGGAGGAGGAAAAATAATAGAGGGCATGATATTTGAAAAAGTGAAAAGAAACTAGAAAATTTAGTAGATGCATTTTGCCAAACTACATTATATAACAGAATATCTTACAAAGTGAAAATGTATTAAAGCTGGAAGCAGATATACTCTATTTACATTCCACAGAACAGCTAAGGCTGTATGATTACCTATGCTATTTGAAATACTTTTTATTTATTTATCTTTTCCTGATAATTTGTTCTCTTTTTTAGCTAGTTCAGCTTTACTATGATGTCCTTTCCTTCTGCACATGCCAAGCCCTTCCCATTTCCAACCATGTTTTAGAGAGAATATGTGGTAATATTACTACACTCCCTGTCTGCAGTTGACAGAAGACAAATATTTTTTATCCAGAAATAATTAACTATAACTTTGAATTACCACATGCAAAAAAATTATTTCCTGAGATACATTTAAAACTGCTTTAATGGCACTCAATCCTTCTTCTACAATGTTGCAAGTCTAAAAAAACCCGAATCAATTAATTAAATTGAAAAAAAATCTAGAGTTTGTCAGCAATGCAATCCTGCAGATAAGTTCTTTTCTTTCCTGTATGATACCTTGATTGGAAAGCTTGAAACTGTTCTTGTTTTATGTAATAGAATAATTTGCATGCATAATACTAATGAAGAATTTTGTTTGGAGCTTCACATTAAGACTTTTTTCGTATGATGTTGGCTATGCTTCAAAATGCTATGCTTTACAATTTTAAAATTTTTTATATACAGGTATGAAGATATTTAAAATGCAAACTGTGAGTCTAAGGAAAAAAAAGGCTTTTTCTGGTTTCAAATATAAAACATCTAAACATCTGAATTTCACTTTTCCACCCACTTTGTATTTCTTCCTGGAGAAAAAAAGAAGGTGGGCCTCCAAGTGAGGCTGAGGGTATGTAAATAATCCATGGCTTCTAGAGAATATTTATTTGAATTGAGTTAGTGACTTAGGCATGAATTAGGAAGTAATATAAGAGCCTAGCGTCTCATAGGCAGAATACAATGAAGTTTAGGTTTAAGGCTTCCAAGAAAACCTGTGCAGAATTCAGTCTCTATATTAGTCAAGACTGTGAATAGTGTCACAATATCTGATAGCAAGGCCTGACTTAGTATCCATGTACTATATCCAATATCTACCTTAACTCAGCTCATGTCAAAGACTTGCAGGTCCTGCTCAGCTTTGTGCATCAGATGCCTAGCAATTCTCAGATGCAAGCACATAGCAAAGGCAATTATACTTACAGGTCTGGGTCCATAAGCTGTGTGTCACTTTCAGTAAAACAGTCGCTTTTGAAATGTGCTAAGGTACCCAAGCCTAATTCAGGCAGTCAGCAAACTGCCTCATCTGCCAGCTAAGGAACATGTCACTGCCAGATATAACCATGTCCACCATCTTCCTCTCAGACTTGATGCCAACTGAACACGTAGGCACCAAATGTCTGAACGAAAAAAGCCTAGGAGACAAGAACAGGGAGTGGCAGTTTGCACATTCTGATTAACACAGATTCTCACTCTCTGTTTTGTGATATTTCAGAAACGTTGTATCACAAAAGCTCCTCTGTATGTTGCATTCACTAGGTATCTAGTGAAAAATAAAAGCATCTGCAAAGGCGAAATTAAAATAATTTCTCTATTCACTGAGGCAAAAGTCAGGTTATGATATAAGAATCATCAAGTATGTTCTCAGAGCAGCCAAGAGCACAATTACTGCACTCTAGATTAAGAAAAGATGTTGTAAACAACTGTTCACCATACTGGAAAATAACCTAGTGATGAACAGTGTTTAAAGAAAAAAATCATTGCTAGGGTAAAAACCAGATCTCTGAAAGCAACATGTTTAATGAGAGAATCTTGGTGAAAATTGAGTAAAACTGGAAAAGATCGGTGCAAGTATAAGCGCATCCCACACTCAGGATCAAATGGATACCACTGCCTCTCTGTTATACATAGACCTTTCCCTTTCACACTTACCATTATGGAGGATTTGTTGCCAAAGACTCCTCCCTGAAGTAGGGGACCTGAGTCAAACTCATGAAGAAGCCCCTGATTCCTCAGAGTGTTATAAATCTAACTCCTTAGGCCCTCATGGCCCTTGCCATTTGTTCTCTTTAAGGATCCTTTATACTGCCAAACACACGTTAAGAGGCTTTTACATAGAAGAGGCATACATAGTTCATTTCATTAATGCATAAATATGCCAATGTGTTTTCATGCAGGCGAATGCCAAAAACACAGGTCAAGTGACAAGTAAGTTGTTACCTTTTGCAGTCCTGGCCAGCTCTGGAAGACCTCTCACAAGAAGAGGCACCTCATGGCGTCTCATTGTAATGTTAATAATGTGGGCAGAATATCCACTCCTCACAGCTCAGAAACAGACACTGGATTGATTTGACCCCCAGTCTCCCCACAGGGACTGTCCCAGCATTGCTGAGGTGGTGACCTGCTTTACGCCGTGGCTGCAGACAGCGTCACAGATAGAGTGTGCCCCCAGAAATGGGGTCAGGAGATTGTTCAGCTAAATTTGACCACTCTTCCAAACCCTTTGAGAGAAAGATTCACAGAGAAAATCCCAGCAACAATGTCAGTAATTAAGTATTTTTAATTATTCTTCCTTACCTGCTTGATCACAAGGATGGCAGAAACCCATGAATTCCTCCTCATGATAGCTGCTCATTTATTTCTAATTACATTTTGGTCTGGAGTCAGGGTGATCTAAGAACAACACTTTATTACTAAGTAGGAAAGTTGTTTTTACAGGCTTCTGAACCTTTTCAACTTTTTATCTAGGTTTTATAAAGTTGTTAACATTATTAACAATGACAATAAGCATGACCATGAATGTCACTCACGTTTCCTCTTTCTTATATATATATTTAATACAGGGGTGTGGTTATCTTAGGGGTACAGACTCAGAAATAAATGAATGTGTCTGCCTGTTAAATATGATTTTTACAGATAAGACATTTTTATGTTCTGATGCACTGAAGCCTAAATATGTTAAGTGCAATGACAAAAGACATAAATCCCTCAGCTGAGGTAAGGACCTGAACCAAAGTACATGATTCTCAAAGGTTTTTGCTATTGTTTTCAGTTGCTCTTCTTTCAATCCATGCTCCCCTGGACTGTATATGGCAAAGAGCTAGAGTTAGAAGGTTTATATTCTTAGAAAAAGTTCTGAAAGTAAAATTCCTTCTGCTGTTATAATCGGAGTAGTCTGGGAAGCAGCTAGGAGTGACGGCATTCCTGCAGCTCTGCCCTGCATTCTTTCCCTCAGCTCTGGTCTGTGTACCCTGTGGAGAAGATGCCACATGTATCTTTAATACAACTCCTGGTGCTCTAATAAAACATCCTGTGGGTTAATTTCTCTAATCCTCTAAGCAGGAGGCTTAACAGCTGGAGCTTATCATGTCCTCCTTTTATGCTGATTCAGTGGTCAGCAGAAAATGTGATGATTCCCAGATGTTCACACTTGATAGATTCAACAGGCTTGAGAGAAATATAGGGAAAATCAGTGACAGGTGGGATTTTTTTGGTATTGTTTGTTGGAGGGTTTGGGGTTTGTTTTACCACTGTAAGGTGCACAGAGGAAAAGGAAAGAGGTGCACATTTTTAAAGGAAATAGGTGGGTTTAGAGCTTCAAAATAGTTGCAGAATTTTTGTTCTCTCATGATGAAATCCAGAGATAGGGAAATGTGTCATTGCATAGATTTAGCACATAGTTGCACGTATTCTTAATGCGTTTATTACTTTTTTTTTTTACTTTAGTTTGTTAAAAAAAACCAAATTGCCCTTTCAATAATACCAGCGATGCAGTATTCTGGTTGCATCAGGCAATAATATTCAAAGTTAATTCCAAGTTCCAATTATTATATTTTTCCTGGTGTAGATTGGCAGCTCTCAAAGGACTGAACTCAGAAGATCAATGATAGCCAAATTAGTCACAAGGCAGGAAAAACAAATGGATTGGCTAAATGCAGAGGTGATGACATAATTGCTCAGTCTCTAATTAGGTCACTATTTCTTGAAACTTAAAGAATGCAGCCCTTCTGTGGTGAGAAAGGCATGTTGGACACTTGGTCTGTTCACTGGGTTTCTATGTTGGGTGAACGGTTAATTCTTCAAAAGAAAATTCAAAGATTTCCTCTTCCAAAGAGTTACAGAAGTGTTTTTAACACAATTTAGAACAGCTGAAGTGGGAGAGATGCCATGCTCCTGGTAATGTCCTCCATCTGATTAGGTGTTTGGCAGGGATGTAGAGGACTCTGGTCTGAATCAGGCTTAAGTGAGGACACACATTTGAACAAGCATCCTCATTACAGGTAATGATGCTGCTTGGCAGCATATCCTCTCTTTTGAAAATAGTGATTTTCTTTTAGCTGTCTCTTGACTGGTTAGACCAATGTCCTTCATTCAGACAAGGTGCTTAGCTGTCATATTCTTGATAACTTGATGAGTCTTTTGCTTAGTTAGTGCCTAAGAGACCAGGATATGTGATGTCCCAAAAAATACTTTGTTTAAAAAATGATAGATCTCATAGGAAGATCCTACCTCCCAATTACATCCCAAAAGCCTGTTGGTTTAGTCATCCCTTGTAAAATGTCTGATCAGGCAGAGAGCAGGTAGCAGTTGTAGCTTCTCTGGTTAGCTTATCCTGTCATAGGCTCTGAACTACAGGGGTCTCATCTATTTGGTGCGTCATCTCTTTCTCTCCTTCACAAAGTATTAATCATATGACATTGTTGTTGTGGTGAGTCCTTCACAGCAGAGGACGGTGTCACAGTGTGGGTGGATGAGTCAAGCTCAGTACATGAGCAGATGACTGTGAGTTCACACTAAACCTTGACACAGGAAAAGTAAGAAAAACGCACTGCCTTACAACATCATGGTGGCTGTTTCACAGAACTGTTTTTTCTAAATTAATCAATGTACAGAAAGCCCACCTTCTGCACTAGTCTGAAGTACTTTTTGTACTTCTCTCTTTCTCTTTCCTTTCAGCTCCTTTTGCATTATCAAAATTCTCCCTGCACAAGTGAGAAAAGTGTCAGAAATATGCAGTTTAATCAATGTTTGCAGTAATCCTGAAAGAGCTCTTTCTTTTTGCCAAAGCAAAATGCTGAATATCTGAAATCCAGTTGCTGTCAAAAAGAACAGGTTGAACATACAGAAAGAAATTCATGGTATGTAGATGTAACATTCTAATAATTATTAATAGGAAGGATTGAGAAAAACCCTTTCATAGGAAGCACTGAAAATTGTCTTCCAATAGATTGTACAGCAACAATCAGCTGACTGTTTATAATTTTGCTTTATTTCCAAGATGAAGTAGTATATGTTGAAAATTAAATGCACCAACTATAAGGCCAAGTAATTGCTCTCACTGTTTGTCTTTTCTTTAGCAAAACCAGCTACATCTCGGTGCCACTTTAAAGGGAATGATCCAATGAAGCAACCCAACATAAACCTCTACATCCTCCAGTGTGAGAAACACCTGTGACTTAAGACAGACAACTAAGTAGTGTGACTAAGATGCAGAGGTAGACTGTACAACAGACAGTGGCCTATCCTAGCCCATCAGAAATGAACTAACAACCATTTCATCATGCATGACATACACCACTCTCAGGTTCTGGCAGTAGAAGAATCATCGTTTCTTTCTTGCTCTTCTGAAGCATGTGTGCTCTCTATATGTGGTTCAGATGACCTAGACTTGCGCTTGAGCTTCAAGCATTTCCTATTCTTTTCTTCTACATTTTTGTGTTTTGTTTTTTAACATTTGCCCAAGGGTAGACACATACTAATCCTTACAAACATTCCAACCTTGTTTTCAATGAAATGTCTTCTGAAAAGACAGTATTCATTTCAAGCTAGGACGCCTTTCAAAGCTTGTGTTTCAAATGTGTTTCATTTGGCTTCCAAATTATGCTTTTTCTATTTCTCTGTGTGTGTTTTATGATCAGTAATGATAACTTTTAAGCAAAGTGTGTTTCTGTTCTTTATTTTGTCCTTTGAAGAGAATTACTTATGTAGCTATTATACATTGTTTGCCATTCATTCATCTGAACACTGCTATGCAGTGCATCCTTTTGTGCAGCTGGCACTACCTCTCTGGGCTGTCTCCAGCAACTGGTTAGCATTACCTTTTCCTTTCAAGAGCTAAGTGGATATGCTGTATTTCACTCTGACAGCTGGGCCATTTTATTTGAGCCTTATTGGACTTGATAGTTACCTTTAGGGAATGTCTTTTTCAATTGTTTATTTCCAAAGTCTTCTGTCAGTTCAGACTGTGAAACACAAAGAAAAATGCTGAAATTGTTGGTACTGATGCAACCATATGGGATAACGAATGATTGGGGCATCACTGTTCTTTGGACATTGCAGGAGGTTATTAGTATCCTATTAGAGCTCCAAAAAGAAGAGAGAAAAGCTGTTTTCAGTTTCTTTAAAACTATTTTACTTTGCTTAATAATGTTTTTGTGTGTGTGGTGCCAGTATTCCACAAGTGCAGTGGAAGCAATGACACAGTTCCAAATAAAGTTGTGTCCCGCTGATGGCAATAAAACACAGCCCTATACACAAGAAATGCATAAGAAATAATGCATAGATGCTATATCATTGTGAATGTAGGAATTACCAGCCCATATGAGCAGAATATTTTGTCACAGTAAGGTATCCAACAAGAAGCACACCCAGTCTTATTGAAAATACTTTTAATGTCCCTGTACTTGATATTCGTAACAAACCAGTATGAAATTTGAGGATTGATTTGCAAGTGCAAATAACTGGTTGCTAGCTGTCTCCAGTTACACAGCTGTGGATCTACCTATTTAAGAATTATTAATGTCATCACTCAATTAGTGACTGGAAAGGGATTTTGTTCACAGGAGAATTCCTATAAAATCCGTTCAAGGTAGGCAGCATAAACACAACCCTAAAGGGAAGTGAAAGCATGGCTTGAATAGCTTCTGTTTCTAAAATCTGTCAGAGAAAGTTCTTTTCAAATTAAATAGCTAAATAAATCAACTTATCACATGGGATTTTTCATGGGTTATTTACAACTAATAACTAATAACTAATGTACCTCATTCCAGACAAAACAGGTAGTTTATAGACTTAATAATTTGATTCTATTTTTTATCTATACAATTTCATAGGAGATGTCAAGACAGAGAAAAAAGCCTAGGTTTTTTNTTTTTTTTTTTTTTTTTACCTTGGCACCATTGTTTCATATAAGGCATAAAAGAAAAAGCAAAAGACATTTATTACCTGTATAGCCTCTTCAGGTTAGCCTGAAACTTGCTTGCTCTCCTATTCATTCTATGCTATTTTGAGGATACAAAAATCAGATTTCAGTTCTGTGTAACCTATTTTTTCCTAGGTTTTGTTTGCTAGTTCTACAGTCTTCACAGAACTGAAATTTGTTTCCTGTGGCTCCTGGAAAAAACCCAAATGTCTACACCAATCCAACAGTGACAGGAACAACCAATTATATATTCTGAGGCATTATCTGATGTCGATCACCCCACTCAGTTCATCCTGCCCAAGACACTGAAGGGACTACATCCCATAGGGAGAGTTGGCCTGATAGGCCTTGGCTCCTAGACTGTTCCCATCCCAGGACAGCTAACAAGAGAATTAGTCTCATTGTTTCTGAAAAGGGGCAATAATATGCATTTTAATAATATATGCACATATATAACTTTTAATGAAATTTAGATTCAGTCCTAAATGAAATGACAGCTTTTTATGAATGAAAACCAATAATATATACAGCAAGGGCAATTTACGTTCAAAATCCAGGTAGACAGTGAATTTTCTTTTCTTTTTTTTGCATCAGTAGAGCTTTTCCTTCCTCATGCTGTGCTTCAATAGTCATAGAAAAACGGCCTGCAAGTACTTCTAAAGATACAGGAGATGCCCTCAGATATGCCATGAATTTACCTCTCCGTGTGAAACAGCATGGATTTGTGAGCTATAAGGGAATACTACAATGTGTATCAAACCATTCAAATGATTTCAGTGACTAGGGTTTTAGATAAATGCTTTCAAATGTAGGCAAAAGATTTTAAGTTTGGAGATTGGGCTGAGGTTTTGGTTGCAGGGTTGCTGAAATTTTTAATCATCTTCCCTTCTTCCTTCTGGCTTTCCTTCCTTCCTTCCTTCC